>CABFOV010010774.1:0-15305 GCA_902141375.1 Timema poppense
CCTACCATTACACATTAGCGTAAGTGCGTATAACCCGAACGGGTAGTAAGACGCGGTGCTAATAATAATAATAATAGTTAACCTACTATTTGTGTTTTCTTTTATTATATTACCAGCAATCCTGCACAGTGTTGCCCGTGACCCACTGTGATTATGGGGGGCATGGGCATTAATTATAAGATTAACAATATTTTCTTCGAAGATTAGTTTAAAACATAACCCTATTTAAAAAGCCGGCTTCGAGGTGCATTCCGTCTGTTGTCTAACGACCTATGTTAAAAATTTCACATGTCTGCATGCCGTAGATTTGGCTGGGCATCACACATAAACAAACACTTCCTTTTATTATTAGGGATAGCCACACTTCCTCTTATGTTCACAATCTTTTCCAAGATTCAGATTCAAAGGTAAACTTGAGATTAGGATTTGTAAAATAGTGGATTCAAAATATTCCTAAACCCAAAGTAATGTCTACATCAACATAAAACCGCCGCCCAGAATAATCTCCTTTTGTTAGTAAATTTCTCCCAGGAGCTTTGTGTTACTTGAAAAATCTTATATAACTATTCATTAGTTAAAGGGACTTTACTTGTCGTAGATTGTTAAGTTCAGAATCTACTCGAGCACAGTCCCTGCGTAAGTGGCACTACATTTAAGAATTGATTAATATTATATATCAACCTTAGGGCGGACATATTTTTCTTGAGGAATAAAAATCCATAGTCACAACTTGCTTTGGAGGGGAAGTAAAGCAAGCTGTCGGTCCCGTGTCGATTTTGGCGCGCAAAAGAACTTTGGGAAGTATGCGAAAATACCGTTTCATAGAAATTCTTGTGTGCTGATATAATCAGAATGGTTCAGAAAGTGCACATTAAATACCTCAAATAAAAAAATAAAAAATGAATACCGTGGCTCTCTTATTTGGCACGGCTACACAATAAACAGCCTCCCAGAATTGTTGGATGGCTTAGAGCTTACGGTTGTGGCCAAGTTACATGTGCTGTGTGAAAGAGTGAATGAGGGATAAAATCTCAAAAGTAAAAGAGATTCAAATTGTAGGAATATAAACAAATCTTTTTTTATTTCTTTTAATACTTGTGCACTATTATATGTATTGTCTAGAGTATAAATCTAAAATCATGATGGATACAAAATTGTTAATGTATGAATGGTGTTATATTATATCCATGATTATTGACCTAAATAAATATTCAACAGCGTTCTTGTGATAGTGTGATACACCATTCCAAAAGTTGATGTACTAAAGGCATGGAAGGTGTAGCGATATTTCAAGTAAATATAGCATGTTCCGAAAGATATCCAAAGGACTAATTATAATGTTTGTTTTATTTCCCAGTTCACGAGACGATGACATCTACCCAAGACTGGCAACAAAATGAACCAGGTATACTTCGTAAGAAAGAAGAAGAACACGAACTTCTGGTCTTTGGTTATTCCTGTAAGCTTTTCCGAGACGATGAGAAAGCCCTTTTCATTGACCAAGGGAAACATTTAATCCCTTGGATGGGTAACAACGCTCTTAAAATCGATAGGTACGATGGCCGAGGAGCGCTGTACGACCTTCAAACGTTTGAAGCACAGGCGGATAGTAGCTCTTGGCTGGCTTTGTCAGACTCTGAGCGACATATGGAGCAGCTATGTGATGAGGAACGATATCGTGCTCTTTCACACAACGAGGAGGAAGAAGCATTGTATCAAGAAGAAGAGCTTAAGAGGCTACACAAAGCTTTGGGCAAAAACTCTTACGGTCAGGTGGCATTTTCATACGACGAGACACCCGAGTCTCAGGAGGAGAAGAAAGATGACAACTCTGTGGACAGCAGTGATGAGTTGGATGAACCGTTCACCGCCCCTCCAGAGCTTGATATTCCCATCAACATGGCATTACCAGAAACCATCAAGCTAAACGCCATAATTGAGAAAACTGCACTGTTTATTTGTCAACAAGGTCCACAAATGGAAATACTGTTGAAGATGAAGCAAGACAAAAATCCTCAATTCAAGTTCCTCTCATTTGATTCCACCTTACATCCATACTATAGACACCTTCTTATGGCCATGAAAACTGGACGCTACAGGCCACAAAACCAAGACAAGAAAAATGAAAGTGTCGATAGTGAGACAGAAGACCATCATTACCTTCATCCGAGTTTGGCTGCGAACCATTCTCGTGTGGAATCCGCTCCCTCAATTCCAAGCATCAACTATAAACCTTCTGCTGATTGTGCCTACTCCATGCTGGTTAATAACATTAAAAATAAACAGGCGGCCTTCATCAGCAAGCTAGAGACGGATTCACTATCTCCGGATATTTCACTCGATAGTCAAATCTACGATACGCCTGAAAATGTTATCGAAGGGTTGCCGGTTTTGTATCACACATCATCTCCCACTTTGGCAAATTTAGACGGCCACCCATTATCTAGCAATAATATCACCGCTCCACATAATGACGACAATGAGGGTCGCACGGCATCAGATACGGAATCGCCGAGCCTCTCTCGAAATATGTTTGATTTCAATCAACAAGAAGACAAACCACCGATCACAATCCCGCCGTCGGATCTACAGCTGATCATCGATAAAATGGCAAGCTATGTGTCCAAGAACGGACGAGATTTTGAGACGATCGTGAAGAGCAAAGGTGACAACCGGTTTCTATTTTTAGAGCCAAATAACCCTCACCACCCTTACTACCAAATGAAGGTCGCAGAGTACAAAGAATCAGACGAACCAGAAAATGTTGACAAAGATAAGATTTCTGATAATGATTCTCAAGATAAAGATGCAAATGGAGAAAGCCCGAATATGAGAGTGAAAGTACCAGCCAAAACCTCCAATAATGTCCGCCAGAAACCTTTACCAGTTTGTTTCTCCATAAAGAAACCAAAAGAGGAGCTAATACCAGTAGACAAACGAATCGCTCTAACGCTAGAAGAAAGTACCGATGACGAAAATGAAGAGGATGACAAGGGGACTGATAAAGACAAGGTTAAAGGTGGCGATCAAGCGAAAGACGAAAACATGGACAAAGATAAACCCAAGAGACATGCCGTTCCTTCCGAGAAGGAAAAGACTCCCCCGGATAAAGCAAAGTGGGCAGAAGAGCGGGTAAAGGACAAACTCATATCCGCAGCCAGAGAGAAGGTGGCAGCTGCCGCTAAAGAAAAGCAGCTGCAATTGGAGCGTAAGAAACGTGCCACAGCATTTTTGAACAAAATCCAGAACGATCCAACCGCAGCGATTCTTCCCAAGAAACCCACTTTTATCGAAATAAATGTGTCCGATGAAGTAGAATCACTGGTAGTTTCCCCAGACACATCCACCGGTACAATCTCCCCTCTCGTAACCAATATTTTAAGACCGAGCCTTGCCGATAGACTCAATCCTACCATAACTGCGGAGAACATATTAGACCACCGGCACAAGTATAATTCCGGCCGTGCCAAAAAGTTATCCCACCATCGGCACAATAACGTGCACGTCTCTTCCACCAAACACAAACTGAAGAGCAAAAAGAAAGACAAAGACCAGGAGAAATCTCTGATGGGGCCGAAAACCTCCCACTCTCAGTTAGAACCTCGCTCCCGGCACCATAAACACAAACCAGACGGCGAGAAGGACGACCACTCTAAAAAAAAGAGACACCGCTCCCGGTCCTCACACACGAGACACCAACAGGACAGCCGCAGGGAGAAAGCGGAGCCACACGTCCACCACAAGAAGAAATCTCGACATAAAAAGCCCAAGAAGAGGTCAAAGTCTGCATCGTCGTCTTCTGAGGACATATGAAATATGCAAAACATATATCTTGACATGGCCCCTAAACCCATAGGCGGGAAACATTTTTTATGTGTCACAAATCAATGGGGTAAGGGTATCATTGTCAAGTTTACATTTCAAAGTGTACAGAAATAAAAGACCTAACCTTTAATATTAACCAGTCCGTAAACCCTTTAGACCAAGAACATCAGGTAAGGCTCCCCAAATTTTGTATATATATATAAAAAACCCACCCACACCCTTGGGATTCTTTTTATATATATATATATATAAANCTTTTTATATATATATATATATAAAAAAAAAAGGCGGAGGGCAGAAACGCCACCATTTTATAAATAAGTGTTGGCCCCGGCAAAAAAAATGTATTAAGAGGTCCAGCTTATTTAATTATGTGTAACTGGGTGGGAATTATTTGATCCCTAAAGAATAAAAATGGAGAGTAAATTTCATTGTAATTTATTCACAAAATTAATGCACAATACATTTAAAGAAAATTTGACCGTAAATTCAATTAATAAAAAAACATAGCCAAACAATACAGAATTCAAGTACAAAATGTTTAATTTCCCTTTACATATTTGGTGCACAGAACATCTATTTAAATATTTGACCACTAACTTAATTTCAAAGATTCTTTAAACAAAGATATATCTCAATTAAATTGTCATCCTAGATAAGAAAATACATTCTCTCTACCGACCAACCTTTTCCCTCATACATTTATCCCACCGTCTTCGATTAGAATTGAGCCTGAAATATTTTACAGGAACACACATTGAACAACTGGCCATGCACAATAGAGGTATATTCAGGATGGAGTGGAGCAGTCTTTATTTAGAAGGCGCAATTATAACATTTATTTTTGATAAGGTTCAAATTACAAAGACACTGATCATGAAAATGTTTTTTGTCCAACATAGGAATGATGAAGACCAAATAAGGAACACCCAGAATGTCTACTTTGACAAATGAAATATGTTAATGGAATTTTCAAGTTGTAGGAGAGTGAACAGAACAATTTTTAACATAGTATGTATATAACAATCAATAATTTAATTATCAAATGATCTCAATCTTGTACCAATGCACCGAATATTGTAAAAAAACCTACATCAATTTTAATAATTATTTTTGTATTGCAATTCTGACTTACAATAATTTTTTTTTAGAAAAGTTACGATATCAAAAGTTTCTTCCCACAATGATATATGGCCATTTATTCAAGAACTGCCAATAACACTGAATTCCATAAAATGTACTTTGATACAAGAAATGCAAAAATCGTAAGTAAACACAGTTGGTCAAAAACACCACTGCTATTCCATGTATGTCCTCATCCTTAAATTCAAAACAAGTTGCGATAATTTGCATGGCCAAACCAAATTAAAATAAGGAAACGCAAAATAAGTTTGTCGATGGAAATGGGAGGCCTACAGTCAGATTTTTTTTAGAACCACAGTCTAATACCCACAAAAATAGGTTTGGGTTTAAGAAGGCTTTATAGGAAATGCATTTGCGTTGAGATTGAATGGAAAACCACTCTCAATGCGCCTTAGGCCATGCGCAGCCTATTTAATAGGTACTGTCAAGTGATAGCTGCAGATCATGTGACTTGACTTAGGAAGGGGATTTAGTAACTTCTGTCTGCGTTTACCCAGAACGATGTTAGTCTTATGGCACATATAACTGAGCGTCATGGTTTACTAAAACCACACGTGCTTTTATTATCTTGTAAATTTAAGGTGGGATCAAGGCAGTAGGTTATACAAAAATTCTAAAACAGTTCTAGAAGCTCTCTTAAGTGATTTCTAGGGTTACATAACTGCCTAGTGAAAAAAAATATAAATATTTTTATGGTATTACAACCCCTAATTTGGTACTTTAAACCATTTTCTTCGCTTAAAAACGACATACTATATATGTTGCCTACTTAAATTTAGTTCGTCTCTACATAATAGGTTCTGTTCGTCGCAAAGTTTTAGTTGGCGACACTCTTGCCGACCAAAGTTCAACGTGAAGTCGCAATAACCCTCCTGGTAACTCTGGATGCATTCCCATCTTCAAGACTCCGCCGGGGTCATCTGTACCTTCTCCAACAAACATCTGTAAATAAAACATACATTATTGCTAATCGCACGCATAACTAATCAGTCAAAAAAAGAACTTTTACATCGATAAGTAGCATCATAACCTGTTCCGTGAAGGTATATTACTTCCCGAGCTTTGGTCTCATACCACTGAAATATAGAAGTAACTGAGGTAATACTTGAATAATTGACATATTTCAGTTTAGAACCGCGCGTTCAGAAGATAGGTTTATGGATGAAGTTTACTCAATTATTTAGTAGCAGCCAATCTCAGTTCAACCAGGAATCGAACCATTCAAGCTTACATTATACCATTCGAAACCAAATTAAACCACTGGGAAGTATGAAGAACATAATCATTATTTAACACCGATTACGCTAATGGACTAGGAAATTGAACCAGCATTTTCGTAGAGGGAGAGTGGAAAACCACCTCCTGCGGCAGTCAAACCAACTTGCACTGTATCAATTCTGAATATCCCTGACAGATTGTAACAGTAATAAGCTGAGCTAGTACAATTTGTTTTAAGTGAAGCTAAACATTTTTTAATAACAGGAATTTTTTATAAATATTATGCGAGTAATGTGACTATATTCCATTCACCGTAGGAATTGACTTCTGAAAGGCCCTTTTCCCTACCATAAATCTATATAGTAGGATAAAAGACCTTTCAGAGAGTAATTCCTACCGTGAATGGAATATAGTTTCATGCTTGAGCCCTGTGAAGAGGAAAGAAAAACACACTAAAAAAAAGTTCGATTCATGGCTACCCCACTACCTTTCATAATATCTCCAAACCCTCTACCTCTATTTATTAAAACTCGTTTAAAATATTCTATTGATGATTTTAGACATATTAATGGGTCATTCGCACCTGCGATTTTAAACGAATTGGTAGTCAAATGCCAAGTATGAACTAAATGCTGTTAGGGACTTATTTACTCCATCTAGTTGTTTGCGACTTCATACGAGTCCAATTTGTGCTCATCTATATACTTGCTACCCGTTATAGGTAGGTTGAATTTAGAGGAAGTGTGTGTGTGTGTCAGGAGAGTGGAATTTACACAAATAAACATCAACATCAGATCTAGGAACTTTGCTAGATAAGTTTTCATATCGAGTAAAGTTCTTCCTTTGGGACAGTTGTTAATAGTCATCCTGAAGCTATCACCCTTAAGCGACATGTCTAACAATCACCCTTACACCCCCTCCCGGTGGTCATGACGGCGTAGCCGGACACATTAACAATGAGGCAATTACTAATTCACGAATTATCGACTGCATTGATTTCCTCAACAGTACCGGAGGAGGGGGGAATGTTTTTATGAATAATTCAAGTGATGGTCCTCAACTTTATCGGACACTGTTTTATTTTACGATTGAGATTGAAACTATTCTGGATTTCTCACCAAGACTTTGAGCCCAGTTTCATAGTCATAGCTTCAAGTACGGCGTTATACTAGATACAAGACAACACCTATCTAGACCAGAATGGCCCAGTTTTTCGTATGAAACCGACCCATTACATTCTGGTCTGGGTATTTAGTATAACGCCACACCAAGTATGATTATGACATTAACATAACCAAACATATTTAAATAACGTGGGACATTCTAGAACTTCCTAAAACTAGCCCTAACCCTTCAGTGACATAACCAAACAGATTAAATAACGTGAGGCATTCTAGAACTTCCTGAAACTAGCGCTAACCCTTCATTGACATAAACACACTTTAAACAATAGAGTAAATAACCTGAAACGTTCTAGAACTTCCTAATGAATTCTATCAAAAAAACTAAATATGTTAAAAGAGTTATTCTACGAACCTGATATTCGGCAATTACAAACATTGAATGCAAGTTACACAACGATTTTATATAAACGTGTAGCTTTTAAAATAACTATCACGTCATTTAAAAGCTAACCCTGCACTGAACTAATTACAAAATATAAAATTCTACGAACCTGATATTCGCGAAGTACAACCATTATTAGAAATACGTCTTACTCCTAGAAGGAATCGCTTCAGACTGGGCCAACTTTACCAACCGACCACCAGTCTTCCAACCAACAATCGTTCATAGTTGATGGAACACACATCGAATGGGACCGATCCAAGTAGATGACGTCAACTTGTTAACACACACATTCACATACCTTTCGCACTCGGCTATATATTATATCTATCTCCCCCTTCCCCCACATCTGTGCCGCCGGAGCAAAACCAGCCCTCTAGACAGTATTTAACCGTTCTCGAACAGGGAAAAAACCCTGTTCGAGAATAGAAAAATCCTACCTGGACCGGGAATCGAACCCGGGCCCCTTAACATCCTAAGCAGAAGGTCTACTTACTCTGCCAGACAGGCGGACGAAAGACTTGGTGTTTTACAAGGTGTTGAAGAGTGACGGAACTTGTTTAAAAAAAAATATTATTATACTACAAATTAATGGAATTTAACTATCTAATCTCTTATCATATTGTCTAGTACGGTTATATTCGTAACTAAATATATAATTTAAACTGAGAAACAAATATATAATATGAGTGAAATATGTTTCATATCCTGATTAGCTCAGTGGACAGAGCATTGACATCCTCACACTATAAAGCACGGGTTCGATTCCCATGTCAAAGTATTTTATTCCTGATAAAGATAGCCACAATTCATTGGCTTTAATTTACACTTGTATAAAGTAAGAGACAAGGTCAATAAGGTGGAATATAAAGGGCTGTTTCAAGACTGGTTGTATAATTCAACATTAATAGATATTCCATCCGCCTCGGTGGCGTAGTTGGCTAACGCGCCAGTCATATTGAGCTCGACAGCTGAGGACGGGGAGATCGAGGTTCGAATCTCGATCGGGTAAACTATTTTATCAGAATCGGCCACTGGGTGCGCTTCGTGTCCCGACTCCGGGAATACCCTTTACTACACCTCATCAGGTTCTAGGGATGCGAAAAAAGAAATGGAAGTTATTCTTTTATTGGTAAAAAAAAAGCCGTCGATATAATATGTATGCATACATACAAACTATTTTTTTAAATGTAAATATGTATATATTTAAAAATTTACATATAATAGTGGATATACATTTATCTCTCTAACATTATTATTAGCACCGAGTCTTACTACCCGTTCGGGCTATACGAAATTACGCTAATGTGTAATGGTAGGGTGATGGTGAGATGAAATGGAGGACCTACAGTTTAACGTGGGATCCGAACCACGGTGAAGGCCTGGCATTCCCCACATTCACAAGATGTCTTGTCAGAGGTGAAGGAAGGGTTTGGTAATCAGATAAATCTTTGCCGGGACCGANCCCACATTCACAAGATGTCTTGTCAGAGGTGAAGGAAGGGTTTGGTAATCAGATAAATCTGTGCCGGGACCGAGGATTGACTCTCTCTAACAATGAAAAAAGGAAGCTTTTTTTTTGTTTTTACAGAAAATAATAAAAAATTATTTCATTTCGTATTTTCGAACCTCGAGGTCTAAGCAGGGTTTGAGAGTGAAAAATACAGGAAAAGGGGAATATATTTTTATAGCTCAGAGCAAAAGTGTTACAATATTTTTACTGCATACAATTATATTTATTTTTACAAACTCGTTTACTTTTCTACTGGAAAGTCAATGATTTTGGAATAAAACACTTTTGCACTGATGTTTCGATATATTAGCGCAATAATATGCTATGTCCCAAAATACTTATATTGATAATTAAAAAAAACCACAATTCACATTCCTAAATAATTTCTCTTTTGCCCTACTTTGATCTTTCATTAATAATTAAAAGTAAGCTTATTGCTTTTGAATATTAACTTGTTTATAGTTGCTTTAGTATAGCCTCAATATCTTTGTATATATTTTTTAATTTAGCACCACCACGTCTTACTACCCGTTCGGGTTATACGCTTAAGTACTAATTACGCTAATGTATTAGGAATTGGGAAGGTTGAATTAGAGGAAGTTAACCCGCAGGTGCGTGGAGGGAGAGTGGAAAAACCACCCCCAGTTCACCCGACCGAGATTCGAACCTCGATCTCCCCGTCTTCGGCAGTCGAGCTCAACACGACTGGCGCGTTAGCCAACTACGCCACCGAGGCGGGTTTTATATATATTAATATACCAGAAATGGCTGTAGATTATTACAATAACATTACTGTATTCTAATTTTTTTTTATCGGGAACATTTCTATATAATAAGCCCTCACTCGATTTTCTAGTTTAAAGTTTACTCGTCCAAAGCTATCAACTTTACATATATTATATCTAGCTTTCTGTGTTTTATTTGAATCAAAACGTATATTTTCCCCCCTTCACACCACGAAGAGAATTTTAAAACGACCCCTCTTCATATATTTATTGCATCGGACCACTCAGGTAAGAATCTAGTTGCTATTTTTTTTTAACCAAAGAGAAATATTTTATCTACCGATAAACAAACACATATCGTTGTTTCAATGGAGATGTAAACAAAAGGATTATTGTACCAATTAACCATTGCTTACCCAAAAGTTTAAGTTCGCTGGAGAAATTGAGTTTTAGTTGTATGCTACTATTTTCCCTTTAAAATGAGTGTCCGTTTGTCATAATCGGCTAAATAGTTTTCTCGTAATTTCAATTACCAATAATCTATAAATATTGAAAACTGTTATGGTACTCTACACACATCACCATTATTTTATTTTGTTGTAAATTAGTGAGAAATTTGATGATGTATAATCAAACGAGTGCATGCACACTCAACTCTGGGCGTGTGGACAAAGGCGTCAGTCTCGTCTCGCATGTATTGCTGGTGACAGCTAGGTCCAGGTTTCATCTCCCAGTTAGGTTTACTGAGATATTTTTTTACTATAAATAAATAATGTTCCTCATATCCATGGATACGCCGATGGGTAGTAATACGTGAAGGTTAAGGCTCCCAGAGTTACTACAGTGGCCCCATGGCTTCTTTGGTGCTGACTGACAGCTTTGATAAGTTACCAGACCAAATTATGTATCCCTACGCCGAACCAGATGATCTGCAAAAACATGTGTTTAGCAGCTGTCGCTTCTGACAGTCAAAATTTAGATATATACCTAAATGTTGACTGTCAGAAGTCAGCTGTGAGCTGTCAGTCAGCACCAAAGAAGCCACGGGGCTACTGTAGTTACAGATACAAAGCTACCGGGTTTGATTCCCAGCGTTTACAGATTTTTCTGAGAAGCAATAAGTGTGTAACGTAGTCAACGAGGACAAATGAGGAGCTACTTGAATAAATAAGTGGCGGCTCGGGTCTGGAAAACTGATATTAATGGATGGAGGGTTCATCGTGCTGACCACATGACACCCTCTATCCTCAAAGGTTGGCACTATCATCGTCAACATGTGGCAGCCGCTCGATTTGATAGAGATCCGTATGTGTTATGAATAAAATGTTTTCTAGACCTGATTGTTAATTCTTTTTTTTGACTATTTACAACAGTAGATCAACACGCCCGTCAGTTCGAGATCGATTCATACCGACCGAAAGGCCGACATATGTTGATGAAGACAGTAACAAATTCTCCGGATTTAGGGGTATCATATGGTCAGCTTAACAAACCCTCCCTCCGGCCGTTGATCTCAGTTTTTTAGACCGGAGACGTTACTTCTTTATTTAAGTAGCTACTCATATTTGTTCTCACGGGTCTGAGTTGACCTCGTTCCGAATCCACTGTTTAAAAAAAAAATCGAGACAACATTAAAATTAAATAACAGATTTTTATATTTGGTATAATTTATTATTTGCATTCACACAACTGTGGGAAGTAACTTTACTTGGTAATCGCTTAACATAACCAGTTACTTCCTGTTAACACTCATGTTCACGCATTGCTTTTCGGCGTCTCCGTTTGCTTCAAGATCGTCGACTCTCTTGTTGTTTAGTTGATTCTGAAAAAAATACAAAAACAATTATTGTAATGTAAGTATATTATTCAAGTCACATTGACACTCTTTGTTGGCCACGTGGTCTAACGCGCTACCGTCTTAGTAGACTAGACTACCGATGACGGTGAGATCAAGGGTTCGTGTCACGGTTGGGTTTACCCCTCTCCCTACAGGTAAATGCGGGTACATTTACTATGACTACAACCGTATTGATCCCTAAAAACATTTGCGTATAACCTGGATGGGTAGTAAGACGTGGTGGCAAAAAAAAAAGTATCAATGTTTGGACAGAAAGTAGAACTTTTATTATGTAGCCATCAAAGTAATCATATTTTTGTAACGAGTATTAACACCCGTCCGGGCCTTCCTGATATTTACATAGGTATGGGTATGGTAGAAATTAGAAAAAAAAAATATGGTGGAGGAAGGGAAGGAAAAAATAAATGAGAGGAAAATGAATTGTATAGAGAAAATGATAAAGAAAGCAAATGAGAAAGTGAGAAAATAAAAATAAACGTAAGAGGGAATTAGAGATGAGATAAAAAGAAAAACATTGTACAGCCATCTGGGATTCGATCCTTGACTTCCCTGCATATTTTGTCACCAAGTCTTACTACCCACCTCCCTGCAACCAAGTGTATTAAAAAAAAATATTAAAAGTTTGTTCATTTTTGCAAGATGATGTAAAACTAGCTTAACCTGATTACAATGTTGATAAATTACATTTTGATACGGGATTCGAATCCTTATCATTTCTTAATATTCTTTTTTAATTCTATAATCCGAAGAGTTTTAAGTTTGATAATTACTATTTTGTTCGCGTAATGTGATTACAGAGTCCAAGTTTCCTTTTAACGAAACTATAAGAGAATCTATTTTAGGTAAAATTTCATGTATCGTGAAAATTTACGAACTTAAATATAATAGATGCTAGCAATTATGTTTTTTTTTTAAAAGGAAAAAAACGTCCACACAAATCGGATTAACCCTTTGCTGAAAGCCCTACCAATTAGTTTTTGCCGCCTGAATACCCGCGTTTAGGTTTAAATTCTGAAACTAGATTTGTAGACTTGCATATATATATATCTTTCTTTACTTATCATTTGATGGTCCGTGGATATTTTTAGAAGGGGAAAAGGGGAAAAAAGGATTATATTTAGTCTTCAATTTAAAAGTCACCTGCCAGTAAAATCTTGATTCATTCCAAAAATAGCTTGGAACTATATTTTGTGAGTAGGAATTAATATATTCCATAAAATCAAACCACCATGTTTCAAATGTTGTTAAAAAGCACCTTTTAGAAATTACAAACTATTTTGTGACCAACATTGATGACATTTTAATATTGTATTAGTTTTATTTAATAGGTATTAAGGATATCTATCAAAAGTTACAATTGAAAAACAGATGACTTGATGTATGAATACATGAAAGTAATTATAGTACTTTGTTTTATCTGTCAGATATGTCCATATGTAAGCAAATCGGGGTGGAGAAAATACTTGCATTGGTGGGTTCACGGATTAAACGTCAAGCTCGTCTTGTTTTGTTTAAGGGTATTGAATAGGCCAAGGTTCGATTCTCAACCGATTTCTCACTATTTCACCTTGATAATAAGTGTACATTTCTTCTAAATTTAAACTTCCTCATCCCATAGCTTAGTTAAACGCTGATAGCCTGGGCGGATAGTAAGACACGACGAAAAAAAAAGGAAGCGTAGGTTTTTTTTTCTGTCAGAGATGAACCAGTATTACGCCAGTTAAAGAAATAATAGTTTCAAATGAAATAAAAATCACACCAAGTGGTTCTGATTAGGGTCGAGTCTGGTCTGCAAACCACTAAATCACCTCCAGGGTCACATTATGGATTGCCAACCACCACGCTAATCCTGAAATTCATCGACGTGAAAATAGATTACTATTTACGAAATAGAAAGAGAAGGGGAAAAAAATGAGTAGTTTACCCTGCGTGGCCTTTTTGTTTAACTTATGATCGCGCTTCCCCTCTTCCACTGACGGGGATAAACACTAAATCTACTATTTGGGCATGGACAGAATTGATTTACATTTCAAAACTGTATATTTTTCTTGGTATAAATGCTTGAAATGTAAATCAATTCTGTCCATGCCCAAATAGTAGATTTAGTGTTTGTACCCGTCAGTGGAAGAGGGGAAGCGCGATCATAAGGTAAACAAAAAGACCACGCAGGGTAAACTACTCATTTCCCCCCTTCTCTTTCTATTTCGTTAATATAAATCTATTTACGGAATCTACATCTCTCTCTCTATATATATAAATATAGGCTTCAACGCACCTTTTTGATCTACATCGTTGCAGGAAGATGAGCAAAGACAAGTTTTGTGAATAAACAAAAAATTTACTTCAACATGAAAATCATAATTTTGTGATACATTGTAAGATTAATTTTTGATTTACCAGTATTTAATTTTTCTTAATGCCCATCGAATAAAAATTTAAATAAACTGAAAAGAGGGAATCCTATATTGACTTCTCAGGACGTCACAGGTAAACCACGTCCTTAAAAAAGGAAACAAAATAACATTAAACGTGATCATCCTTACATAAACAAAAGATCTGGACATAGCAATCCTTTAAAAACAAAGTACCTTCTTTAAAAAAAAAAATAAGTTGCTAATGTCATTTTGTGAGCGAGTTTTCCCTGTCATGCACAGGATACCTTTTCCTCAAAGCCTTTTATGTTGGCGTTGATAAATTACGCCATCTTTTTAACAGTAGAGAGAACGAGTTATAAAAAAATAAAGGAAGGGGGTAAAAAAAAGTTCCTTGAATCGGAAAATAGTATCTTTCAGCGCGCGCACACTGTGTGACAGTTTTAAAGTCCATCTTTCTTGCTCATCAATACACTCAACTTCTGCAAAGACACGTTTGAAATATTGCACAAACTTTTTTTTTTCTTTTTAAACGCAAGAAAACCAAAACTATTTCCTTCGGCTTTTTTTTTCTCTCTAGCCAAAGGATAAAAAGAAACCAGAGAAAAATATTCATTCTATTCGTAGAATAAAATGTGAAAGAGAAAATGTTATTTCTGCTGATGACAGGGGGATCGGGGTTCAAATTCCAGTATATTCTACTCAAGTTTTTTTAAATAAATACTTTCCCACTCTATTTCTACGCAAATGCGGGTATATTACCTCTAAAATATTTCTTTCCTCATACCTACCCCATTATAGTACGTAGTTATAATATTTTATGCTTATAAACTGAACAGATAGTAAGACGCGGTGGTTAAAAAGGTTTTATATGAATAAATTTCCAAACGGAATAATTGAGCACGCAGGCTAAGGCGCCAACCTCGCTGGTTCGTTCATAATTACGAGATAAAGGTTTAATCCCAGTGTGACGTCGCCCTTACTCTTCCTAGAAGACTAAGGTTGGCGCACAATAAGAAAACTAAACTAAAATAACAAGGTAGCAGGATTTGCAGAGGGCGGTGAGAAAATGCAAGATACAAGTA
>CABFOV010010777.1:0-15292 GCA_902141375.1 Timema poppense
CCTTTTTGGGGTTAAATTATTATTGAATAGTAAAAAAAGTATTTTATGCAAATACTTTCTTAATCATCCCTAATGATCAATATAAAATAAATGGTACGGTGCAATTAATAGAGCTAAACATGTTTGTGGAAACATTACATCAACTATCATAAAATAAATAGTATACACTGTTACTTATTTAAACCCGCCTCGGTGGCGTAGTTGGCTAACGCACTAATTTCGTGTTGAGCTATACTTCCGAGGACGGGGAGATCGAGGTTCGAATCTCGCTCGGGGGAACGGGCGGTGGATTTTTCTAAATGGTTTTCAACCTAGCCTCCTCGCAAATGCGGGTTCACCTGCTCTATATGCAACCTTCCCAATTCCTAACCCATCAGCGTAATTATTACTTAAGCGTATAACCCGAACTGGTAGTAAAATGCGGTGTTAAGGGTTATCATTAATACTAGTTACTTACTCTCTGCATTAGAAACTAGGAATATTAGTCGGTGACCTGGCGGTCTAGGGGTAAGAGGTGTCAGACTTCTGTGCTGGCGGCCGGGGTTCAATCCTCGGTCCCAGCACAGATTTATCTGATTACCAAACCCTTTCTTCACCTCTGACAAGACATCTTGTGAATGTGGGGAATGCCAGGCCTACCACCGTGGTTCGTATCCCACGTTAAACTGTAGGTCCTCCATTTCATCTCACGATCACCCTACCATTACACATTAGCGTAAGTGTGTATAACACGAACGGGTAGTAAGACGTGGTGCTAAAACTAATAATAACTAGGAACATTGTTACAGAAAAATTAGGAAATATCTTTCTCCACCAAAGAACGTAAGAATTAAATTAATTTTCAAATACCTGAATTAAAAAGTATATATATTTGATTATAGCTCGGAAACTATTGGTTTTATAAAAATATATTTCAAATAAAAGATGTTTACCTTTAATAGCACTGCAACTTTACAATGATAAGTTATTTCGTATCTCAAATAGTTGCGGGGAAATGATGAAAATGGGAAAATCTCTCTTATGTGAAGTAGGCCTATATTTAGTAATTTTCATGAAAAATTGAGTATTGCCATCTTGTGTATAGTAACAAACAGTGTCTAGATATAGTAGGTTTATTAAAACCGTTAGAGCGAATTTCAAGAAAATAGATATTTTTCCTTTTACCCTTCAGTAAACTAATATCCTTAAATGTAGTGTTGGGCATCTAATCCCACAAACCTCTCGGGTAGACCTTATGAAAACCCTAGATACCAAGCCATAGCCCAATCTATAAAACTGTTTCGGCTCTTGCCCGAGGTATAGACAGACAGACAGACAGGCGGAATCGCGAAAACAACATTTTTAGTTTCAAGGGGTCATGAAATGTCGACATTTATCAAATTCTCGAGCTCGAATTTTTTGTAAATCACAATACTTTCTCTCTGAGGTATAGAGAGAAAGAAAAATGGATTATTTTCTATCAAAAGTTGATTTATATATTTTAGCACCGTGTTTAACTACCCGTTTGGGCTATATGCTTAAGTACTAATTACGCTAATGAGGTAGGAATTGGGGTGGGGGTTGAATATATAGGAAGCGATCCCGCATTTGCATAGAGGGAGAGTGGAAAACCATTCAAGAAACCACCCCACCTTCCCATTTCACCCGAGTAAGAGTCGAACCTCGATCTTCCCGTCCTCGGCAGTCTAGCTCAACACGAAACCAACGCGTTAGCCAACTAACTACGCCACCGAGGCGGCTCTCAAAAAAGGTTTGTACAGTAAAAATGGCCGAGATAGGAAGTGTTCTATTCCCTACAAGATACAAGATTTTGTACACTTTTGGGTGTTCGACAGACACAATTCTGTATCCCCGACATCTTGTACAATATCTTGTATCGTGTGTGCCGGACCTAAGACACGGCACTAACCGTTATGTTTCCAAAACACGAACTATCTTGCAACGTGTGTGAATTTGGGGACAGCCAATAAACTGGCTCTAATCCACAAGGGTGGTCGCTCCATTCCCCCCAATCTGAGAGAGGGCTGGCAAGGTGCAGCTATGACTATATCAGGTATATCCCTGTGTAAGGACAAGGGGCGGGGTAGTTATTGTCAGGGGCAGCACCTGGAGAGTTATGGGAAAATATATCAAGAGTTGAGTTGAGGGGGAAGAGAGTATGCCCATGAGCAGAACTGTCCTCACGCTTTACTTAGTCTCTGCTAATAGCCGCATCTATACAGTGGACTGCCGGTGACGGGGAGACCGGGGTTCGATTCCAGTCGAGTGTACGGAGGGTGTTTAGAAAAGTGTTTCCCATTTTAACTTCCTCTAAATTCGAACTTTCTCATTCATAACACAAAGTAATTTGTCATTAGGCGTATAGCCCGAACGGGTTGTAAGATGCGGTGCTAAAAAAAATCAAGGTACAGTATATGTATAAGTATTTTATTCCTCGTGGAAGCCGTGAAGACTGAAGTGTAAGATATGCAAGAAACTTCAGCAAATATACTGGTAATTTTGTACCAGACTGTACATCACAGAGCAAGACTCCATATAGACTGTTGATCCTAGCAGTCTCGTGTACTGTGTAGTATTGTACCAGACTGTACATCATAGAGCAAGACTCCATATAGACTGTTGATCCTAGCAGTCTCGTGGACTGTGATAGTATTATACCAGACTGTACATCATAGAGCAAGACTCCATATAGACTGTTGATCCTAGCAGTCTCGTGGACTGTGTAGTATTGTACCAGACTGTACATCACAGAGCAAGACTCCATATAGACTGTTGATCCTAGCAGTCTCGTGGACTGTGTAATAGTAGTCTATCTTTTGGTCGGATGAATGAAGCCACTGTTCTAAGACCTGTACAAGGGGAAGGTATTAAGAAATATCCTCCTTGTTTTTTGTCCTCATCCGGTCCTTGCGACCAGCCTAACAGCAGCGGAAACTCTTAATTGGCTCTTTAATCAACGAGGCCTCGCACCCCGTTTAAATTTCTTAGGGACGTCGGGGGTTTCTACTGTAGCACATCCCTAGCTTAGTTCTGGGTGTGCATTGCTGGGTGTGCTCTGTACTCATTGCACACCCCGTAACACTACGCTCTTGTACCAAATCATTTTATCAGCACACGACTTATAAACTAACTTAAATATAGAACAGACATGACTCCCAGCCCCCAGGCCGTTAATTCGTCACTGTGAAACAGAAACTCACATTTCATCAATGAATATTTTTTTTCAGTTATGTCAGGAATCGAACCCGGGACTGATACGTTCCCGACTGAACTAAGGTGTAGGAAAAGAATTATTCAAGATCGACTATCGGACAAGAACGGTTACTATCCAATCTTTCGGTAATTTCAATTGTAAATAATATCGTTAAAATCTGTGGAAACGTGGTCTAACGCGCTAATCTCGTGTTGGACTAGACTACTGAAGACGGGGAGACTGGTGTTCAATCCTAGTCGAGTGTACTGAGGGTGGTTTTCCTAAATATGTTTCCACCATCGCTCCACGCAAATTCGGATGCACTTACTCTAAATTAAGCCTTACTACTTACTCCCTAACCCATTAGTGTAATTAGTACACATGGATATAATCTGAACAGGTAGTAAAACGCGGTGCTAAAAAATAAAAATAAAAACATCGTTAAAGATATTAATAATGATGATTAATCAATGTATTTGCTGAAATAAAAATCAGAAAAGTGAGATTAACATAATTTTTTTATTTATAAATACATTAAAATGATCTTACAGGCCTACATAAAAATTATTTATAAACAACTGATATACTGTAATTGTTTTATTAGACTACTATTCTCTCCCCCTCCGCCACAAAATTAAGTAGCCCGAAAATAGAGCCTTGTACAGGGCACATGAAAACCGAGGCACGCCACTGGAAGGAAGCAATGTCCCTTTCTCTATGGCTCAACCATAAAAAATATGAGCTGTGTTGTCGTTTCATTGAAAAATGACTTTGCCATGAAAAGAATTGATCAACACTGTAATGATATAGAATTATACATCTCAATTATTTATTATTCACATCTATATTCAAAATTACGATATTTTAAATGAGAGCGGGTAGTAAGATTTATTTGTGTTAAGTTGTAAGGTATGGCGACATCCCTCTACGTCCCTGTTTAAAAAGACAACGCAGTTTTATGTACAGAAACGCACCTGGATGACCACACCTGAAAAATAGGGGAGCACCAAAGCACGTGCCGTTAAATTTATATTTCAATAGTTAGAAAATATCGTTTAAATGGTGGTTTTGCTATAGCTATTGCCTCCACGTCGTGAATGAACTAGTATTTTCCTATTGTTCACAACTTGCCTGCTTTCCCCCTAGCCCCCCCTCCCCCCAACATCTTGTAGTAGCCGATTATTGTTTGTTTGTTGGAGAGATCTAGCTGACCAAATACACACTCCATGTATAAGGAAAGTTATGAGACCAATGTTATTAAAAATTTGACATTTGTCAATAAAATCTAATTTATCAAAGCTGCGTATCTGTAAAAATTAACAACCTTAGCTAGACGTAATGATTCAAAATAAATCTAGCCTTTTTGTTATCCAATTAAAATGGTTCGTTTGAAAAAATCATCAACATGCGTAGCTCTAAAGAACCGTCTGTTACAAACTTAGTTCCTCTGGGTGTTCTCTGTATAAGTTATAACGATCGTTGTGAGAAGAACGATCAATTAAAATAAAACTATATCCAATTTGTGTACGTATTTATTAAAAACTAGCTCTACCTCTTAAACAACAAGTATTTGTTTTATTATTTTAGTTTTGAAATCTACAAAAGTAAATACAAAAACTCTCTTCACAAAACAATCGATGATACTCTTTAAGAATAAATGAATGTTTCCAGATTTCCTGCTCTGAATTTTATCTAATAATACTCGTGTATTACTTTATTTGTCATTTCGGTGGGTTGTTTAGTTTTGATTAAGATCAATACACCCTTGTGACCAAGGCAAGGACTGTACACCCCTTGTATAAATAATATGAGGCGGTGCGCATGACAGCAGACTGCTCTTGTGTCAATATTTACACGAGAAGTTGTAAGGGGCTGGTTTCTTAACACTCCACGTGGAGCGTTGCTGTCGTCACTCTTGGTTCACCGGGGTTTACCATCCACTCGCCCAGGCGAATATGCGTGAAACTTATATCTCTCAAACGTTGGTAATCACGTTTACACATACTTTTTTTTTTGGCATGTGGCATCTTTGACCGTGAGAGGTATATTTTCTATTTAGGTCGCCTGTGTGTAGACTATTAGCCGCTCTGGTAGCACAGAACGTTACCCAGGGTGCACCAGAGGAGGTTGTCCACACATGCTCGCCATGAGATGATGTGATGATATTGATTATGAAGGCGTGAAGCCAATAATAATAATCTAAAACCTAACTTAAGCTTAATCAAGTGGAATAATTCCACTTTCGGGAAATTACCCATGGGACCAGCCGGGAATGGAACCCGGGTCCCTTAGGTTCGTAACCAGGTGCACCGACCACTATACCATCGAAGCTGGTCATTTCTTACTCTGAACTGATCAGACGCACACACCTTCAAAGTAGCGACAAATCAGGTCACGCGTTGATAAATTCATTTACTTTGTAAGAGCAATAATCTACATTAAACGAGGATAGTTGTTTAAAAAAAATTGGCTGCCTTTTTAGATGGATGGATACATAACATAAGTGTAGAAATAATAAAATATTGGGCTGTAAAACAATAACTTAAGAAAATCCTGGTAAAGTGGAATATTTCTTCAACTTTAAAGAATGTCACCCAGCCGAAAAATGTATCATTAGTGAACTGTTAGCCTCCACTTCCATATTGATGAATTAACGGCCGGGGGGCTGGGTGTTGTGTCTGTTCTAGATTTAAGTTAGTTCATTAGTAATGTGATGATGTAATCAGTCGGTTCAGATAGTGCACGTTAAATACTTCAGATGGGTGACCTGGTGGTCTAGGGGTAAGGTGTCGGACTTCTGTGCTGGGGGTCCGAGGATCAATCCTTGGTCCCGGCACAGATTTATCTGATTGCCAAACCCTTCCTTCACCTCTGACAAGACGTGTATTAATAACAACTTGTGAATGTGTGGAATGCCAGGTCCCCACCGTGGTTCGGATCCCACGTTAAACTGTAGGTCCTCCATTTCATCTCACAATCGCCCTACCATTACATATTAGCGTAAGTGCGTATAACCCGAACGGGTAGTAAGACGCGGTGATAATAATAATAATAAATACTTCAGATGATAATAATAGTAAAATGTATGGGTTTATTAGCGCCTCATTTGACTATATACACACACACACACACACACACACACACACACACACACACACACACCTCAGTGGTGTTAGGGTAAAGTGCTTGCCTCAGGAGCCAATGCTCGCGGGTTCAAACCCAGACGAGTTCAACGGATTTTTATTTAGCGATAAAAAAAATCCGTAACACAACTTTCTTCGGAGGGGAAGTAAAGCCATCAGTCCCATGTCGGTTGTGGCATGTAAAAGAACCTTGGAAGGTATGTGACAATACCTTTCCCGGCAAAATTGATAAGCACTTTAGCGCTTGCTCATAGAAATTCAGTGTTGAAGTCAACGGGGAACCACCACACTTCCTGAATTCTCCTAGTACACAGGATTTATACCAGATGGTGCAAGTAGCACTAACCAGCTGAAGTTCTGAGCGCATACCCAGCTCCGTTTGGATAGAAATCCCATCAAACCAACCCTCGGGTTGTTTGTTGACTTAAGAATATATAAGTTATATTGAATGCACTTAAGTGCCCGTCTTATCCCCGGGGTAATGTTTTATGTAAACAGTGGGGATGAGACCAGCGAAACTGTTTTATCCTATTTAAAAAATACGACAATTGAAAAAAAAAAGAATAAAAAATAACCCGCCTCGGTGGCGTAGTTGGCCAATGCGCTAGTCGTGTTGAGCTCGATTGCTGAGGACGGGGAGATCGAGGCTCGAATCTCGGTCGGGTGAACTGGGGGAGGGGTTCCTAAATGGTTTTGCACTCTCCTTCCACCCAAATGCGGGTTCAATTCCTCTAATTCAACCTTCCCAATTCCTAATCCATTAGCGTAATTAGTACTTAAAGCGTATAACCCGAACTGGTAGTAAGACGTGGTGCTAATTAATAATAATAATAATAATAATAATAAATAGTTTTCTTTTTTAAATAAAAATGATAATCTCATTGGTGTCAAGGGAAGGGTGCATAAAACAACACTTCGACACATATTATAGTTCGAAAGTAAATGTATGTTGATATCCCCGGTTAACCGGGTGTGAGACGGATGTACTCTTAAAAGTGCAGAGATCACTTCTGGGGCAATTTGCGCTCATAAGGATGTCTGTGCTGCTTTGACAACATCCACCGGTGCGAGGAAGTTGTTGCGGGTTGCAGCAGAAAGAGAAACTTTGTGGAGAAACACAATCGTACACTGCCGTGGTTTCCACACACTTGTTTCCAAACACAGGACGGTCAGACGGAGGTACATACCCTATCGAGACAATCGAGACCTCTTTGTGCATCCAACACAACATTAACAAAGAGTGGACCGTGACACACTCGCTCCTCTCGTGACAACTGAAATGTGAGATGGACATTTTACTAAAAGTTTTCCATTAGATTACCTCCGCCCCTTCCCCCTCAAATTTCCTGCCTTATTTAAAAGTAACGAACGCACTCGAGGTAACTCTAGTGTTTCGGTTTAATTTCTCCCGAGGGTGTCAACACCAGAAACATCCAATTAATTCTCTTATCATACTCAAGTATCGACTACAACGCTTGGTGGTTGAATGTGTCACTAACGTTTGGTCTGCTGTAGACCTGAATGTTAATACTGCAATATTATAATATATCCCTTCCCCGGGGTTTGTCATCCAACTGTTTCACCGGGAAATGTTCATCCCCACACGGCAAGTAGTGTTTTGGTGACCGGTAGTTTGTTTCCGACACATGTGCTCTTACTGTGTGACCTCGCCGTCTAGGACGTTATTCTTGTTGGTTATGACTACCCCCTCCCCCGTTCGGGTGTACTATTCTTTTCACACCTACCTTCATACCATAGATTAAACCGCGTGTTAAAAACCTTCCCCTTCTTACTCGGTGAGAGCGTTAGGTAACCCGAAAGGCGTGCGTGTCTGGCTGGTTGCGTCACCTGTACTCTCATACATTATTATCTCTGTCGTAAATCTGCGCCCCGAGTAATTCTGGGACATTTTGGTCACGTTATCTCCCTCCCTATTTCCCTGGCCATCCATCAAACCTCGTGTTTGGTGGCTGTTATGCCTATCAGTCAAACTTCATCTTATTGGTAGGTTATGCCAAGGTCATCTTCTAAATGCGAGGTCGAAGAGAATATTGGGAGGTACGAAACAAAGTTATTATTATTATTATTATTATCACCGCGTCTTACTACCCGTTCGGGTTATACGCACTTACGCTAATGTGTAATGGTAGGGTGATTGTGAGATGAAATGGAGGACCTACAGTTTAACGTGGAATCCGAACCACGGTGGAGGCCTGGCATTCCCCACATTCACAAGATGTCTTGTCAGAGGTGAAGGAAGGGTTTGGTAATCAGATAAATCTGTGCCGGGACCGAGGATTGAACCCCGGCCGCCAGCATAGAAGTCTGACACCTTACCCCTAGACCGCCAGGTCACCGAAACAAAGTTGAAGTAGAAGATTAGAAGATACATTTTTTGTAATTGTCAATTTTTGAAAGTATTCATTACGGTAAAGAGAAAGTTTAGAGGAAAAACCAAAGCATACTATATTATTCTTTGGTGCTTATATATTTGAATTTATCTGTGCGTTGGTACCTTACAGATGTAATTTAATCACGAGTCTGTATTGACAAACTGTATAGTAGCTGTCATAATGATGCCATAATTAGTCAAATATTTCTAATCTGTTCATAATAAATCCACCTTCTCTTCTTCCTTCGAAATAAAGATACAAAAATAATTGTGGATGTCAAAGTCGAAATAAGAAGATTTGACCCCGATATTTCAAAGTTTCTCAAACCCCTATTGATTTTAATTAATTCAAAATTTATTTCTAAAACTGGCATTGCACTTGAGTGGACTTACAACATTTTGTTGAATAACGCTCGACCGTTTTCTATCTTCATTTCTGGCCTAGAACCCGAGACCATTACAACCTTTGAAACCACTGTCGTTTCGTGTAGTGTCGCCATGATAAGCATAGTTAGTTTGAATTGTACCTGTGAATAATTATTGCTCTCATTACTCGGAACACTCATTGGTCAGGTATCATGTGAGGTGTGTCGGGCAGACTATAATTATGTATGATTGGTCAAATGGGGAGGGGGTGGGGAGATCATAATATTATCCCAGTTACGGTCAACACCCAACTGTATGAAACTCTAGCAAGATTCGTGTTTTATTTCCTGTCCCCTTTAATGATCTCGTTGTTCCCGAACTGTCATATTCCCTCCAATCTCGACTTGTGATCTGTCGTTCCTTGGCTCCCCCGGTCTCTAAGTGTGGTCGCCATGGCAACCCTAGAGCCGCGGGTGGGTGAGGGTGCTGCTCGCATGCTCGTCTTCTGTTTGCTGGCTCGTACCTTGTCCAGTTGTCTGCTCTGTTTGCTGGCTTGTGCCTTGTCCAGCTGTTGTCTGCTCTGTTTGCTGGCTTGTGCCTTGTCCAGTTGTCTGCTCTGTTTGCTGGCTTGTGCCTTGTCCAGTTGTCTGCTCTGTTTGCTGGCTTGTGCCTTGTCCAGTTGTCTGCTCTGTTTGCTGGCTTGTGCCTTGTCCAGTTGTCTGCTCTGTTTGCTGGCTTGTGCCTTGTCCAGTTGTCTGCTCTGTTTGCTGGCTTGTGCCTTGTCCAGTTGTCTGCTCTGTTTGCTGGCTTGTGCCTTGTCCAGTTGTCTGCTCTGTTTGCTGGCTTGTGCCTTGTCCAGTTGTCTGCTCTGTTTGCTGGCTTGTGCCTTGTCCAGTTGTCTGCTCTGTTTGCTGGCTTGTGCCTTGTCCAGTTGTCTGCTCTGTTTGCTGGCTTGTGCCTTGTCCAGTTGTCTGCTCTGTTTGCTGGCTTGTGCCTTGTCCAGTTGTCTGCTCTGTTTGCTGGCTTGTGCCTTGTCCAGTTGTCTGCTCTGTTTGCTGGCTTGTGCCTTGTCCAGTTGTCTGCTCTGTTTGCTGGCTTGTGCCTTGTCCAGTTGTCTGCTCTGTTTGCTGGCTTGTGCCTTGTCCAGTTGTCTGCTCTGTTTGCTGGCTTGTGCCTTGTCCAGTTGTCTGCTCTGTTTGCTGGCTTGTGCCTTGTCCAGTTGTCTGCTCTGTTTGCTGGCTTGTGCCTTGTCCAGTTGTCTGCTCTGTTTGCTGGCTTGTGCCTTGTCCAGTTGTCTGCTCTGTTTGCTGGCTTGTGCCTTGTCCAGTTGTCTGCTCTGTTTGCTGGCTTGTGCCTTGTCCAGTTGTCTGCTCTGTTTGCTGGCTTGTGCCTTGTCCAGTTGTCTGCTCTGTTTGCTGGCTTGTGCCTTGTCCAGTTGTCTGCTCTGTTTGCTGGCTTGTGCCTTGTCCAGTTGTCTGCTCTGTTTGCTGGCTTGTGCCTTGTCCAGTTGTCTGCTCTGTTTGCTGGCTTGTGCCTTGTCCAGTTGTCTGCTCTGTTTGCTGGCTTGTGCCTTGTCCAGTTGTCTGCTCTGTTTGCTGGCTTGTGCCTTGTCCAGTTGTCTGCTCTGTTTGCTGGCTTGTGCCTTGTCCAGTTGTCTGCTCTGTTTGCTGGCTTGTGCCTTGTCCAGTTGTCTGCTCTGTTTGCTGGCTTGTGCCTTGTCCAGTTGTCTGCTATGTTTGCTGGCTCGTGACTTGTCCAGTTGTCTGCTCAGTTTGCTGGCTCGTGCCTTGTCCAGTTGTCTGCTCTGTTTGCTGGCTCGTGCCTTGTCCAGTTGTCTGCTCTGTTTGCTGGCTTGTGTCTTGTCCAGTTGTCTGCTCTGTTTGCTGACTTGTGTCTTATCGAGTTGTCTGATGCTCAAGCGCCTTAGGGACGTTTATTGTGTGCCAACTATAGACGACCTGAACTACCTGGTTTAAAAGACCATCCATCTCCCAGCCAATTAACCGGGGTATTAATTGCACTAGTCGGTACTCTTCAACTAGAACTGTGCGAATTTTATCCATTTATTTGACAGATAAATTAGGATCAGTTTCAATTTTGTTGTATTTACTTAAATATGGTAAATTTGTTCCGCTGCTCTCAATCCAATTAAACAACGCGCTGATCTGCGACTCCAGTATGAGCTGTATTACCTGCCTCATTTGGGTTGAATCACAGCCACTGGCAACTCACCGCCGCGATTACAACCCAGCGCTGTATCATTGTCTTGTACGTACGATGAATCCACACGTCCATCACAGACTCTGCCTTAAAACTATGAGTGAAGAATGAGCCTGAGCATGGGGTGATTTAGGGTGGCTCATTGGCTAAGCGCAGCGCCCCTGGTGTTGTTAGATCTCGCGTGTATAATGTGCTTTTTAAAACTATGGGAGCGCTTGAGTCTGAAACAAATGAGTCGGGGGAAAGGTCATGCTGCCCCGCACAACATTTGTGATGCGTGTCTTGCCTAAGGTTCACGGCGCATCTATCAAGTTGAAAACTCTCGTGGCTCATCTCGTACCGGAGATAGAACAGTAAACAAGGCGGGAGCTTCCCCCACTTCGCATTTGAGAATATCGCCGCCACTGCTTCTCGTCCGACGACGGGATACACGACGGTGTCTCCAATTGTCTCTACAGGCAGATGCCGGTCCGAACCTTTTCCCGTTGGAAGAGGGTAGTTTACAAGGCTGGCTACAATCGGAGAAAATATTGACATAGGGAACTTAAAATTGTCAGGAAATTTGAGAGGAAATGGTAAGTCTCTATGCTATTTGGCTGTCTAGGGAAGAAGTGTCTTATTGTATCTTACTCAAACATTGTTTTTAGCTAGGTCTATTTTTTTAATACACGTATTGCTACCTGTTCAGAATATACGCATATGTACTAATTACACTAGTGAGTTAAGGATGAGGAAGGTTGAATTTAGAGGACATGTACCCACATTTGCGTAGAGAGAGAGAGGGGAAAACCATATCTCTGTCCTCGACAGTAGACATTCTAACATGAGGGTGACTCCTTAGACCATGCGGCCACTGAAGCAAGTAGGTCTATTATTATTATTAACATTATTATTATTTATTGAATTCCAAGAATAATTATTCATTTGAAGCATTTTTATTTCTGTGATAGTGCTGTCTCCCTGGTTGACATCTATCTGTCTCTCTTGTCTCGCTGGCTGACAACTATCTGTGGGTCTTATCCCCGTGTACTATATCTGTCTCTCTAGTATCCCTGGCTGACAACTATATCTGTCTCTCTAGTATCCCTGGCTGACAACTATATCTGTCTCTCTTGTATCCCTGGCTGACAACTATATCTGTCTCTCTTGTATCCCTGGCTGACAACTATCTGTGGGTCTTATCCCCGTGTACTATATCTTTTTTAAGACTCGTGTTGTCCTCTGTTCATGGCGTAGAAGCTCGCTCTGGTAATTAACTAATGAGGTATAGTTAATTACCTCTCTTGAAAGCGTGTTAAGTTACAAGGGGCGTGTCACCGTTGACACTGAGCTTGAACCCAGGACCTGTTGGCCACTCCCGACCCCGTACCACCACCCCTGTACATGAAACAATAACAACGCCTGGACCACATAACGTTAGTTTATTATCCAGAGAAATACAACTTGATAGGGATACATTTTCGGCCGTGCTGTGACTCGAAACAGTGACCTTACATGTGTATGTCCCCGTGAACCAGGTGTACCTGTGTAATGCGATCTAGTGTGTTGCCGGAGATGAATATGTGCTCCACTTACCCAGGTAATTAGAGGTCCACTGACACACTATGAGCCAACTCTGGGAATTACCAACAGTTGGACATTTGATGGTTTAGAATTCTCAACCATTTGTTTCTGAAAAAAAATATCAACCCAAGCTAAAACGGCCATTCCAGTTAATTTTACATATCTACTATAGCGCCTAGTGGTTGAATGTGTCACTAACGTGGGTCTGCTTTAAACCAGATATGGTAATACTTAAATATTATAATACGTCCTCTTCTCCCCCGGGATTTATTGATCTGAAAAATGTTTATCTCTAAAATAGTCATTATTTGTTTGGATTATATTTGTATCTGGAGTTCCCATGTTCGATTCTATGCGCTTCTAGATTTTTTAGCTAATCAGGGAGTTTGGAACGGGGTCAACTCAGCCTTGTGAGGACAACAACCAATGAGGAGATACTTCAATGGGAAAGTAGTGACTCCTTTCTAGAAAACTGACATTGACGACTGGAGTGTTTGCTGTGTTGACCGCATGACAACCTCTATTCACCACGTTTCGACATAGTAAATTAAATTCATTCGCGTTTTCTTATTTTAAAAAAATCACACGGATTACAAAATAACTAAGCAAATCTACAAACAAAAATAATATAAGTTTTTAATTAAACTTATTGTTTCATTATTTGTACAGACGTTGGTATGTCTGTTCTTCTGACTGGCAAACATGTCGATGACTCTATTGTTGAGGTTTGGAAATTCAGCAATTTATTCCTTATGTATAGAACAAACAGCCAGTGAATTTAACCGGTCCTGTCCCATGGGGTTCATAAGGAAAGTTCTGATTCTGTTTAACTTACTGAAACTACGCCCCGACTCAGCTGTTGAAACTAGAGTGGTTAATGTTATTGGCAAGGTTTTCCATACTTCCTCAATGGAATTCTCGGTGGAAAAACTGTACAACTCACAAACTAAACACATATTTTTAAATGCACTGTTTCGGTATATTACATATAGTTCATTTATCAATTTTTCTTTTGAAATAATTGGTCTCTAATTTGATTCAAATGTGCCAACTAAGTTAGTTGTGAATTTATCTCTGTACAAAGCAAATATTTTGTGTCAACTATGGCAAAACTACGAGATATCTATGATTGCTGGAAACGTTATTTAGCTGGTTAATAACAATATCACATACTTATTTGGCTTTTGCCCTTAGGTTTACTTCTGAGTCTTATTTAGACCGTTTTCTTGGGGGATTAACACATATATGTCTTCATCAGCATTCACTTCATATCTGTTAGTGTTTTATGGTATGGCATATATAGCTGGATCAAAATGTTCTAATGCATTAGATACGGTAATGGTATTGGCATCTCAATTATTGTATTGTACAAAATGTTGACATGTTTCATTATGTCATATTGGAAAAAAAACAACTCTATATTGTTACCCGCCTTGGTGGCGTAGTTGGCTAACGCGCGCTTGTCGTGTTGAGCTCGACTGCTGAGGACGGGGAGATCGAGGTTCGAATCTCGGTCGGGTGAACTGGGAGTGGTTTCTCCTAAATTGTTTTCCACTCTCCCTCCACGCAAATGAGGATTCACTTTCTCTAATTCATCCTTCCCAATTCCTAATCCACTAGAGTAATTAGTACTTAAAGCGTATAACCCGAACGGGTAGTAAGACGTGCTAATTATTATTATTATTATTATTATTATCTATATTGTTAGGTAAATTTTTCAAGCCAAAAGCTTCCCTCATTATTACATCATCCCATCCATATTCATCTTCAATCTTGTCAAAACATTCCAATAACTCTGTTTTTTTTAACACTGCTTACAACCCGGGATTGAAAGTTCCATCGCGTTGCTGAAACAGCCGGTATGCGCTTATTGCAGACTGAGCGTTACAAGTCAGGACATTCAGGCGAACAAAAGAAGAACGTTGTAAACCCAGAAATGTTTCTGATTTTCGAACAAGCGGATTTTATAACCAAATTGAGTTTAGCGCATAGCATTGTATATAATTGGCATGTGGGGATGAATACCGCGACACCGTGGCTGCCACTCATTGCCCCGGCTTGGGCCATCATTTTATTGTATACATCGTTCAGAACCTCGCCGAGACCATCAGCTGTGCGATCGTATACCTCTTCAAAAGAACAAAATCTTCCAACCTGTTCGTAACCCTTAATATATCCTAAAATGATATCAAATTGGCTTCGGCAGGTTACATCAGTCGTCTCCTAAGTCTGCAGAGAAACAAAATCAGCAATATTAATGTATTTTTCTGGCTCCTTGATATATACCTCATACATACATTCTAGTGGCTCACTCTGTATAGTGTGTGAGGTATATTGTAATGTATTGATTTGGATTAATCTAAATTATGTAAAAAAGTCATGGATGAAGGTAATTTTTCTTTAAAGTAATATAGG
>CABFOV010010780.1:0-15280 GCA_902141375.1 Timema poppense
TGACTCTGAAGACTTTTCGACTATTAAATTGGACATTGGACGCCTTCAGGAGAAGTCATGTTCTAGACTTTTAATTTGGACGCCTTCAGGAGAAGTCATGTCCTAGACTATTAAATTGGACGCCTTAAGGAGAAGTCATGTCCTAGAATATTGTATTAGACGCCGTCAGGATAAGTCCGGTCCTGAACTTGGACATTTTCAAGATGTTCTCGTATTCTGTATATATTTATTTCATCGATATTATTTTAATAGACCCGAACTATGGGTTGATCACTTTTGAAATTAAAGTAACGTATTTATTGGAATAAACCTGAATAGGCAACTTAAACTATTTGCTAAAATTAATATTGTTTGTAATACTAAATTTTGTAATGACACACCTAATTCTTTTTGCCGCCAATTAGGCGCTAGTGTCAGTGAGGTCACTGAATATATCAGATCGCCATATTTTTGAACTAATTTTTGCTTGAAGTATTTTATTTGAATTGTCTGATTTTAGCTGTTAAATGTAAACTCATCTTTTTGACGATGTTTTCTTATTTTGAATTGTTCAGTAAAGTAACATTTTGCTGATGGATTGATTTTGACTTTGAATAGTTTCGAAATTATTTAATGGAATTTTACTGTGGTTTACCTAGAAATCTTTTTGTATGTTATACAATTTTTACTAACAAGTAGGAATCTTCCGTCCGTAGTTGTGTCAACATTTAATAGTCCCGTGGGAGTTTGACTTATGGTCTGTAAGCCAAACTCTTGTGTTCTTCGAAATATCCGTACGATATTAAATTTAACTTCCTTTTTTTTCTTTTATTTTTTCTGTATTCAATGTAGCGTAGCAGACAACTTTCATACCAATTTCAAAGATGCCCATTAGGCTATTTTCTTTTGTAGTCAATAAATATATGACTAGACGTTTATAAAGTGATTTTCTCGGATAGTCAACACTTTAGGTTGTTTTGTCAAAATTCACTGTTGTGATACTGACATTGTGTTGTTGAATCAAGTGGTTGTCTCTTCCAGACTGGCCTAGTTGACTTAAGAACATGTTTCATATTTGGAAATATTCGCATGATAGTACTACGCATTCGTTTAATATAATTTTCAACACAACCCCTGATGGATATTTGAGGTCATGTAAATTATTGTTTAAATTGTTATTTTATTAAATAAAACATTCATATTGTTACCAAATTATTGCTTATGTCTTTCTTCATTATAATTTTTTGTAGCTTACCCCCACTTTCCTTTTATTCTAGTGTGGCCGTGGCTAAGAGGTATTCGAGTGGGTGGTGACAATTTTATACCGTAATTAAATTTGAAAATAAACTTGTTTGTTTAACAATGATTGATTATATAACTCTTTGATAGCTAAATGAAAAAATATAGTTTAAAACATTAATTAGTAAGAAATGAGGTGATGATATGTAAAAGGTGAGACTGGGTGGTAGTTCCCAGACCGGTGCTGTAGTACCCTGGTGGTCAGTGGGGAAAGATAGAATCACTGGCTGAGAGTACTTTAAAACAAAGTTCATCAGCATGTTCTGGTCAGTAGAAACGCAAGTGTAGATGAGAGTGAAGCTGCATGCTTTAAGGTATTCTGTGAATGGTGCATGTTAGAAGGGTAATTGGCTAAGATGTACTTGCACAGCTAAAATTTTGATTCGGTGGTAACTGATTCCAAGCCTATGTACTCGTATATGGTGACCCAGTAACTACTTATCCGCCTGCTGGCGGTAAGACTTATGGATCGTTGAAAGAGTTTCGTGCTGAACTACAAAGGTTGGCTACTTTATAGCAGGAACTTAGGAAATACTGAGGTACGTCCCAAGTTTTACCTTGACTCCAAGGGTATAGTGTGAGGAAGTGTACCGGGGATCACCACCAAGGTTCCATGGTAGTCCTAGACAGCCGGAACCTTGGTGGAAGAATAGTCACAATACAGATAATTCTAGAGAAGGCCCTAGTTTGAATGGTTCTTTGGAATTAAATCAAGGTAGGGGTCGGGAGACATGCTAAAACAACCGTTCTTGTTCCGGGAGAGATTATCTGAAAAGAGAAACCCCCTTTACACTGGAGGTAGAGATAATATTACGGGAAATTCCCCCAACCACAAATCTGCAAGTTCCTTAACCATTCTCCCAATAGGCAAACTTCAAATGGAAGTCCTGAATTTCAGTCATCTAAAGGAACACATAATCAAAACCAAGCCACAAATCTTTTCGATGTCAGTATGATTGTATCAGAGGGAAATGAGCATTCTGAGATGTAAGGGCTCCAGTAAAGTCACAGGTTCTATATATACTGGGTGATAATCTCTTAGAGGTTATAGGAACGTACACTCTCAGAGTGTAACTTCATTGAGGCGCTGTAAAGATAAGAAGAGTAATATAGAGGTCAAACTAAATTCCCTACTGGTGCCAAACTCGTGCTAGAGATAGAGGTGCTAGCTATTAAGTACTCTATGGTTTCGGTGGCCGAAATTAGTTGTGTTTCCGAAGAGACGGTTCAAGTATTATTTGCTACCGACAAACCAATTTCCATGTTTCCAGTACTCATGGTTAAGATCTTAGTTTTTTTAGTGAAATGCTTAAGTGTAGGTGGCATGGTACTTTTTGCCAGATTAATGAGTTGTTCAATGTATATGCTGGGATTTCAAATGTCACTAATGACTGGGAGAATGCTGTCATTGTTCCTTTATACAAAGTCAAAGGAAGTAAAAGTGAATGTAATAATTATAGGGCAATTAGTTTGTTGAGTATTCCAGGCAAGGTTTTTGGGAGGGTCCTAATTGCGTGAAAAAACTTCTTGCAAGATTTGGGGTGTGCAATGTGGTTTAATGTAAGGCAGAAGTACATGGACCATACATTCGCATTTCAAAAAGTGTTTGAGAAATGTATGGCAGTAAGGAAGAAAGTGTATTGTGCATTTCTTGATCTGGAGAAAGAGAGAGTATGGTATGTACGCATGGTTAGTAAATGCTATTATGGTGGTAGGCCTAGATAATGGAAGTAAAGTATGCGTTAGGGTGGATGAAGCTTTGAGCGAATATTTTGATATTGAACAGGGTGCTAGACAAGGTTATGTATTGTTTCCATGCTTGTTTAATATATTCATAGATAAGTGTATGAAGGATGCTTGTGAGGACACGGTTGATGTACTCTACAAATGGACAATGTGAATGTTAGAGTGCTGCCACAAACACATGATGTCGTATGAATGGCTGAGAATTAAATTGACTTGCATAATTCATTAAATCGTTTGAATGTGGTATAAATGTATCCAAAACTAGGGTGATAGTTTTTATTAAGGATGGATCAGAAAATGAGTGCCAGCTTAGTATAAACTGAAAACTGTTGGAGCAAGCGAATAATTTTGTGTATATGGGCAGAATGTTTAAAAAAAAATGGAAGGATATGTGGTGAAATCGACAGATGAGTGAATGCATCTTGGAGTGTAGTTTAATGTATGTGGACTATTGCAAATAATGAAGTATAATCGAAAGAGACAAAGATAACAGTAGGCCTACATAAAAGTATGTTAACACTAACAGTGTTGTATGGATTTTTTAAATAAGATATTTAAAAAAGATTAAGATCTTAAGGATCTTGCAGTACTCATTAAAATAAGTTAAGAAATTCCTTGGGAAAATAGGTCAGCAAACCATTCCCCACAGAGATACATGCAATTTAATAGTTTTATTTTGTAATTTAATTTAACTGACCCCATTTGTAGACATTGAACTTGCATTTGTTCACCTGCGTAGACATGAGTTAGCATTTTACTGTCATTTGTTTACCTAATATAACACCTGGGTCAAAATTAATCAGAATAACTTTACTCAAAGTTGTGTTACTATAGGAGTTGTTCGAAAAATTATAGTTGTGTTTTATGAGATTAATAATTACAGCTTATTATTCTAAAGAGGCTATGGTAGACACACATTTCAAATATTACTGTGTCAATGGAAATGCTGCTGCCACACGTCAATTCTACTTGGAAACGTATCCCAATTACACAATTCCGTCCCATATATTATTAGTGAAAATTCAACAACGACTCTGTGATGATGGCTCATTTTAACCACGTGCTATGTTTTGGGCATCCCAAAGGTGTTTCTATTCCTGATATAGATGTTCGTGTTTTGAGAAGAAAGGAACATAATCCTAGAACTAGTGGAAAAGGAATTGCAGCTATTGAAATTATCGGTGCATCTCTGGTCTGGAGAATACGTTTTGAACAGTTTATGTAAGCGTACCATATTCAATGAATGCGGACTCTCACTCCCCCTGATTATCACGAAACAGTGGTGTTTAGCCAATAGCTTATTGGAAATAAGCTATGAACCTAGGATTCATCGCTGACGTTTGTTTTACTAATGGGACTGGATGTACTAGCAAAGAGATTGTGAACTTTCATGTATGGCAGACAAAGATCCTCTAGAAATTCTCGAGCGAGACACCAACAACGCTATGAGATAAATATTTGTCTGGCAATTTTAAGAGACAGACTATTAGGACCACTCGTTTTGTCAAACAAACTAAATGGTGCAACCTACCATAATTTTCTACTGAATGTTTTACCCTATTTATTTGAGGATGTGCCCCTTAGGGAAAAGCAACGAATGTGGCTTATGCATGATGGGACTCAACCTCATTTTAAACTAATTGTCAGACATCACCTCAATGAGACATTTAATAGAAGATGGATAGATCGATAAGGTCCAGTCGCGTAGAAACACCCCCCCCCCTCTACCACCCCCACCCTAAACTTAATTCCTTGGACTTTTTTTTGTATGGGGTTACTTAAAGAGTTTATTGTACTCTTCTCAATTTATTTATTATACATACAACAGAGAGTTGAAAATAGTTTTCAGACAATATAAATAAATCCATGGATTTTTCAAAGAGTACGAAACATTCTGATTCGAAAAAGTGAAATTTGTGTGGAAATGGAAGGAAAACGGATAGAACACCATTTGTAGTGATGAGGTAATACATTTATGCCATATAAATCCAAATAACATTTAATTTGGTATTCAATTTATTTTCACTACGGTACCGAAATAAGCAATTACCTGCATCTCTGTGTAAGTTGGTTTGTGGACCTATGTTTGCTAGGTCTTTTTTACTCGGTTTAATGAGTACAACACGATCCTAAAGTTCTGATCCCTCTTTTTTTTAAAAAAAACTGTATACAAAGGACAGTTTATGTACATTGCATGTTTGCTTATAATTAGATAACTAATCAATACATTTTGATGAACTTTTTTGTATTATGTAGATTATACTTCAAGAAGCTATTTGGCGTTTTTTTTATGATAGTTGTGGCTTTGGGAGTCCTTCTGTTCTGTGATTTATATTATTGTGTTATTACTTATTATAGGCATATACTTATAAACAGTCGTTTGTTAGCTTTCACTGATACACACATCAAAACAAAAGCACCTGCTACAATAAACTCAACAAAACTCTAAAGCCTGGTACACACGACACAACTTCTTGTACAAAAAGTTGTGCAAGCAATTAGTACCATAGCTTGATCACATGGATTGCATACACATTTTAGCCAGTGACTGTTCACACGGAATCTATGATTATATACAATATTTGAAAATTAATGGCGTTTTTGCCCTTTTTATGGAAAAATAATGATTTAATGATTTGGAAAATATTGGTATTTAATTTAAATAATTTCTTAATCATTCCTAAATATTATGAAGATATATATTTTAAATTTATTTATTAAATAGTTGAAAACCTTTATATTTGGGCTTTAACCTCCTCCAATTATAATTGTTTGTTTTCAAGCATTTAGCTGTTTTTCTTACAATCACTCTTTTTTTTTTTTAAAGTAACTGTCTAGCAGACGAAGAACTCAAAAGTTGTACAAGAAAAATGGCTGATATAGGACGCGTTCTATTTCCTGAATTTGTATACAATAAGTAGTGCAAAGTTATTCTTTTACTAGATTTGGTTAGAATAACCTAGATATAAAGAGTACTCGCAGTATGCCATTGTGGGGGTATGACGTCAGAGCCTACAATCCTTTTCTTAAGGAAAAATATGTATTTTACACGTTAATTACGAATGTATCTAGAACTAAATTAATTATATAATGAATGTTTATGTAATCATAAAAGCTTAAAACATACGAATATTAAAGTGAAAGTCCATAAAAGTTGCACAATTTTAAGTAATTACCAACTTAAGTATGGCAAGTTTTGGCGGCAATTCAAAATATAAGAGGCCTTCCAAAATAATGTCAAGTCAATATGAGTAGTCATTTAAGCTAAATACTTCCGTAACTAAAACGACCTATTATGTATTAGTTGCTTAATAATAAATATTGGTACATTACTACATGTTTCATGTACCAAAATGTATTATTAGATTTTGTTTTTAATTAAAAATCAAGCAATCAAATAAACTGTATGTAACTTGTGAAATATTATAAGCATTAACAGGGAAGCTTATTTGTGTGTGGAGGATGTTTGGGAAGGGGAGGGTATAGATATAACGACTTTATTTTTTCAGGGAACACCCCTTCCTCTTTTATCCCCGAGCTGTAGCTCTGTGACCAAAAGGGAGGGAGGAGGGTTGTAAAATAAGGAAAAAATATATTGCTCTCACCTGCCTAAATTGAAGGTCATATAAATGGTCAGTTTGCACCATTATTATTGTGGGGAAATCCCTTAAAATTCTCGCATGGCGTAATTTTTAAAAGGAGGCTTTTGCCCTCTCCATATGGATATTTATGTATTTTACAATCTATCGAGGATAGAGAGGTAATTTCTTCACCGGTATTCATTAAATGAGTCAACCGTAATTCTGAAATGTTTTTGGTGAAAGAGATTTTTTTCAATTTTTTTTTGCCCCCCAGGGACAACTACTCATCTAAAAAGAATAGAGATGGGATTTCGTCGCTAAAATTGTTAGGGATGAACACACTTTCCATAAAAAAAAGCATTGTCTGAGAAACTCTAATTATTGGGTAGCTTATGCCCCCCAGGCACAACTCATATAAAAATTATGGAGATAGTATTATTCACTAAAATTGTTTGAGATGGACACAATTTCAATAAATAGTTGTTTTATTGAAGAACTAGCTGTTGCTCACGACTTCGTTTGCATTTTAACTCTCTTTTTTTAAAAAAAATAACTCGCATGCAACCTATTGTAAAATCCAGAGATTGAGGGTAGAATTACTTAGGTTGTGATTCAAAAAATCTGGCCTTATTCCTTATCTACACCATAAAGGGAACCTCTGTGCAAAATTTCAGATTTCTAGGTCCAAGGGTTTGGGCTGGGCGTTGATCTAATAGGAAATAAGGCAACTTTAGGTGAAAATATAAATCCTCTTTATTCCCTATCTCGTGGGAATTTCGGAAAATCCTGAAAGTATTTATTAGTCATTATAATTACCAATTAAAGAACGCAGAAACGCATTGAAGTTACTCTAGCTTTGGTGTTCACAATACGCCATCTTCAGGCTGCAACTATTTGTACAACTTTATGTACAATAAGTCGTCGTGTGTATAGGGCTGTGTAGGCATGGGGTCAGAACCTTGAGGGAGTAGTGACCTCGGCTCTAGTAGTCACCTTTCGGGCAAGAGAAGTCGTAGTTCAGCAGCTTGCATTTTTACCTGACATCCGCAGCTTTTCCCCTTCTCAACCCTCCGAAATCTATGATGTCACAAATAAGAAATACACTAGCAATGGGATGAAAGTCGGACAAATACCGAATTTCAACCACCATTATATAAACTAGAGGACGTCTTGCATGCTTGTTACGATCACTGCCATGTATGGATTTTTTTTTTCGAACCCACTGATGCTAAATCATATTTAAATGATTACCAGGAGAATATGTTTGCAAACATTAAATAAAATAATTGCATATCTTCAATCAAAAGCAAGCAGTGCTTGCCTTGCTTGCCCTGCGACAACGCCACTGTTTAAAAATATGAATTCTTTTTATAACATTATGTTTTCTCGCACAGAAGTATTTTTACTTTCTCGCTGCCTTACGGGTAGAGAAAGTATTGTCATTGTAAAAAAAATTCTAACTCGAGATGTTGATGAATTTCGACATTTCATGACCCCCCGAATCGGAAAAAGTGGTATTTTTGCATTGCCTTCTGTTTGTATGTTTGTCTGTCTTTACCTTGGAGTAGAGCCTAGACTATTTTACCGATCGAGCTAAAACTTGGTATTTAGGGTTTTCATAGGGTTGCCTGGAGGGATTTTTGGAATTAGATATATAACACTAAAATTAAGGGTAGTTTCTTCTAGAGCGAAAAAAAGGAAAAAATGGATTTATCAAAGTTGGCTCTAAAGATTTTGATTATATTTCATTTCTAGCCTTTGATCAATATAACAAACAAAATGGCTACTCTAAATTTTTCGTTAAAATGACTTTAAGGATTCCGGTCCGATGCGTAAATTCTAATTTTTCATCTAATCTCCATAACTCTTAATTATATGAAATTACTTACCATGGCAAATATGTACTGTACGTCTATTTATAATAAACCTCTTTATTTGAAAAATATTCTTACTAAACCGATATGTTTCAAGCTATTCGTAAATATATGTATTTTTTTACTTTTCTAACACCAAAGGTAGGGTATTGAGACCATGAAAAAAAATCTAACCCGAGATACTGATGAATGTCGACGTTTCACGTCCCTCCGAAACCTATAAAGTGTTTTTGCAATTCCCTTTGGCTGTGTGTATGCTTAACCCTAAGATTAAGAGTAGTTTAATAAAGGGAGAAAGAGAAAAATTCAACTTTTTCAAAATCAGCTCTAACGATTTTGATTAAATTCGTATCTAAGCGTTGATTAGGATTATAAATAAAATGGATATTTTCATTTTCCCATGAAAATGACTTTTAAGGTGCTTTACAGAAGTGTAAATTTACGTATCCCCGCAACTATTTGAGATATTAAATATATTAAAATTGTAAAATTGCAGTACTATTAAAAATAAAAAATCTTTTATTTGAAATATATCTCTATAAAACCAATAATTTCTGAGATATTGGCAAATATTACAGTGCCATTTTGTGAGATTTTTTTTGTACAGAGATACAATTAAGTTTTAAAGTAATAATTCTCTAATCCCATAGAATAAGTAAATAAGTGAATCTCTCAAAAAGTTTGTTCTTTTTCCTTTAACCACCTAGGGGAAATGTTTGTACAGAAATTATCCATCTCTATTATTTTAGGCTCAATAGTCAATATTTGCCTGTTTTGTTGGTCTAAATTTATAAATGAGGAATTTAATAGCATTGCGATAAACATAAGATGTGCAACCTCTAATAAAATGTCGATAATTTTAACTGGAAGTCCTAAATTTTTATAATAAGTGTTGACCCTTGTGGACCCAATATTGGTCTTTTTTTTTTGTCCAACTATACAGATGAGAACTTTAATTATTTAAAAATTAAAAATTTAAAACAGGGATTCAAAAAATATTTTACCGAGGCTAAGTACAGCATAACGGATTTTTTTCTCTGGTTTGCTAGTGTTTACTATTTCGTTTCACATAGATACGTTTTTTGAGTAAATATTTTCATTTTAAACAATGGATTGAAAAAGTCCGTGCGGAGTTACGGACCATTTATTTTTATATGTTATAAAAAGCGATTACTTCTTCTTGAAAAAACATTATTGGGAGGCCCCTTGGTTGAGGGAGATTTAAAATGATTTTTAAATTGATCTCTGGGAAAATGAATTTGATACATCTGTTTTTAGTTCATACCTATCTGAAAGTTCTAAAGAAACATCGTTGCTAGAGCGCAGTAACCATTATATTATCTGAAATTTCTAGGAGAGAACTGTATATGTGTATTCTATAGTTAATTTTGTGTCTTAATAAAAAATAAAATTCCTAGTCCATAACATCAATTTTGTAAAACCATTAGGTATACCTTTTAACTATAAATATGAAAATGACAACATTTACTACAATTTTAAAGTTTATAAAAGTCTATAAAAAGTTTATGGCTGTTTAATATAGTAATTTAAAACAATATCCTCTGCAAACACAGTTGAGAACTTTCGTATTTAAAAAAATGACTATTTTTAAACAATGCTTAAATACATTTTCCTCGTTTAACCATTTTAATTCTATATGATCTGAAGTAATTTTCTGATATACATTTGAACAATATTTTTGAAGCTTTTTTTTATGGGTATAGCCTACCTAAACTTCTAGTTTTTAAATCAGTTAACTACCATCAAATGAATTTTCCTTTGATTAAGCAGCATATTTATATATAAAATACTACCTAGGCATAGATATTGATCTACTTTTAAAGGCTGTTTTCGAAAGAGTTTAAATAAAAACCTCATCAATAAACTTCTATCATACAAATATTGAAAAAAATCAAATTTTATTAATTATGTAAAACACATTTCTCAGACACCTATTTCTAACCAAAATCTATAAATAATTTTCTATCTTTCGAGAGTTTATATAATATGTGTATTTAGTATGATATTTTGTACACTTTGTTTTTAATATCGACTTTAAATTCGTTTAAAAAAATGTTGTGGACATTGCAATCTCTACTTTGTTATTTGTATATTTGCTGTTTTATATGTAGTTGGACAGAAATGCGCACCATAAAAAGTTCGTTAAACAGCATTTGTCGTATGAACAAAATAGGGATATCATTTTAACGCGCAACACATTCTATTACTCGCATATTTACGCATTGGGCAGGAATGTGGAAAGTATATACACATTTAGATTGCTTTGCTTTTGTGGATTTTTACATTATCTTCTGAATATTTTTACTTATTTATTTGGGGAATTTAACGCGCAATCTCTGAGCTACTGGGTATATCAGCGCACGAGAAACTACTCTATAAGGGACAGTGAAAAAAGTCTAAGAATTTTAACGGGAGGTATTTTCACATACCTTGCAGGAATCTTTTACATGTCACAATCGACATAAGATCGACGGATTTACTTCCCCTCCAAGGATGTTGTGATAGAGATTTTTATCGTTCGAAAAAATCCATCGAAACCAGCTGTGTTTGAACCCACAGACATCGGGTCATGAGGCGATCATTTTACCCCAAGACCACCGAGGTCAACCTTTCTTGAAGATAAAGTATTGCTATAATGAGAATTTTTGAACTTGAGACTATGATTAATCCTCAAGTTTTATGTGCCCCCAAACTTAAGAAAGTGGAGAAAGGAGAGAAGGGCAAATTCATGGATGCCAAATGTTAAAGTATAATTTATTTTGGGGACATATTAAAACGTAAAAAAAAATAACAATCCGAAACAAAAGATCGCAACCATAAAAAATTTCAAATTTCAAAAGTGGGAGGAAGATATCGTAAAGTTGGCACTACCAAGGTAAACATACCATTTGTGAGATTATCAAACTGGAACAAACTAAATTTTTGTGGGACAATCCAAAACAAACGAATGCAATCGTAAATACATGGATTTTTCAAAGTTGAGGGGATACCGTGAAGTTAGCCCCTCACGAGTAAACAAAGTGTCAAAAGTTCATGTCCCATATTTGCAAGAACAAATGCGGAACAAGCTAGCCTGTTTGGGTAGAATCCTGAACAAACGATTGTAGCTTTAAAAATGTAAATTTTCCAAAGAGGGGGGGGGGGTTACCTTGAAGTTGGCCCCACCAATGTAAACATATCATTTGTGGGCCTATCAAAACAGAACAAATGAAATTTTTTGCGGAACAATCCTGAACAAGCCAAGAAAAAACAATTGCAATAAAAAAAACTTGAATTTTTAAATTTGGGGTGGAGGGGGACGACGACTTCATGGGCGTATTTTTTTCACAGTTCGTACCTACCCATGGTAGAAATTGTGGGATTATTTGCATTTGGTTAGGAAAATATTAAATATCTATCCATGTTTCCTGTTATATTATTTTTGACGGAGGTATCTTTCTCATCAATAATCTAGCCATGTCATCGTCACGTTCCTATACAACTCAAAATTCTTCATTTTCTATTGAATTAATCTCACAGCTATTATCTTCTTCAGAGTTTTGGAATTCTGAATCGGTACATTCAATATCAGAATACTTATGTCTAATTATGTTATCAATTGGGGAAGGAGGGAGTTCTTCCACACCTGACATGTACTCCGTATCACATATGTCTTTTCTGCAATAGAAAAAATATTAGGGCCTAAATTATCATTCCAAAATGTATATTATCTATTCTAATAAAGAACAGGCAACTAATGATTTTTCAATAGAGATAAAGCGTATTATAAAGATAAATATGTTTTATACACCTATATAAGTTGAAATTATATACATATATATATATATATATATATATATACGATAGAGAGAGAAAATTGAACATAACTAATGATTACGTTGTTCATTTGTGCAAGTCATGTGACATATAATAATATATTATTTAAAAGTGAGCATATATTATATAAAGTTAAACTTCGATAAGGACTTGAATTGGTTGGTGAATCGGGCGAAAAATATCTATTCATATATTACTAGGAACTTTCACAATAAGCTCAAATTTACAAAAAAAGGTAGGTTTATTAATAATTTACCTGGACAAATAAAAAATATATAAAATATTTACATATTTTTAGGTGGATTTCCACATGTGTTCTCTTTCCACAGTTTTCCCATCCACTTTCCGCGTAAAAAGGGTGCATTTACTATACAAATTTGTGTCCTTCTCCTTGCACCCTAGAATAACTCAAACCTCAAAACTTAATAAATAAATAATTCAAAGTGCCTTAAACCATTAGAGAGCGATTATTTATAAGTTACATCTTATTTGGATAAGAATGCTTCAGTTATTTTTATTAAAATAATGCAAATAAAAATCGTTCTCTCTCTTTCTCTCTCTCACACACACACATGATATTTTTTTATGAGTCATATCTAATAAAATACATTCCTTTGTGAATGAAATAATTATTTCATTGCATTATTTATTTGCAAAAAAAAAAAATTGGTAGAAAAACTGTCGTTACAATAGTAAATAGATGTTTTTCATTTGAAATAAATTCAAAGTGCTCACACACTTGCAAATGCAAACATCAATTACTACTATAATATCATACTTGGGCACTAAAATTATTATCTAAGTGAGTTCGAAATACATAAATAATGAACACTTTACCTTCCTACATTGTTTAGATGCCCAACAGGATATCTCACTAATTGGCACATCATCATTATAGATTACTTCTATAGGAACTACAACATTTAACTTGACCTAACTATACCCTTATAGGTGGTATTAACAGACACATTCTAAATATTCAAATAGAAGAGTTTTTAAAATTTAAGCCATATAAAATGCTGGAAAAATTGCTAGCTTAAACGTAGATTCTTGCATTCACACAATTTTTAAGGCGATAAAAAATCTATTTCTTAGTAAGCATATTTTAAAGAGGCCACTCAATTAACAGTTTGACAGCTGTGTGAGAGAACGTAAGAAAATACAGGCTATAAATGTGATATAATCTACGTTATCTCAGTCGTTAGCGGGATGGTCTACAGTGCAAAGGGTTTCGGGTTCGATTTCTGGTAGGGGCGTAATATTTATTATTTGATTAATTCTCATCCTTCTTCTGGATGTTGTATATGTCTTAGAATTCAATAATTCTATTTAACCATGGTAACTTGCCGTATTCCTAAAATTATCAAATATTTGAACAATATAATCAATTTAATTGTAACCATTTGACTTTTTGAGTTTGCTACTTAAGGTTAAGTGCATATATATATATATATATATATATTAATGCTTTCATAATGAAATTTATGCACACATAATATTTACCTATAGCCTAGGCCTAACTAATTTGAAGGAAATCGTCCAGATGATTTAAAATGTAGATAATCACAAAATTTTAATGTTAGTTAAAATGTATTTTATCAATAAAATGCATCATGCAGATAATCTCATATGAACCAAGATCTAAGTCTAGCTGACAGTATATATATTCTTACCTCTAATTAAAATATAAATACATATAAAAACTTAGATAATTTAATTGATGGTATTAATTGCAGTTTTCACTAAATTGAAGACCGTGAAACTATTTTTTTCATATGCATATTAATGTATTCAGAGTAATAAGTTTTGCCAATTTAATTTATATCAAATAATGCCTTTTTCTACATTAATAATGATTAAACTAATTCAAATAGCTAAGAAATTAAAACACTATAAATTGCCTAAATTACTGTTTTTCCATGAAAAAGATTCTTTATACAATGGTTGTAAAACGTGCTTTTAAATGTTAAGTATTTATTTTATCATTTTTGATATGCGATGTGTCGAAACCTTGGGCGATCGTTTCCAGCCATTTATTGTTTACTAGATTGTATTTTCTTTGTTACTGATCCTCGAAACCCCTGACATATAAAATAAACACTAAGCCTAGAGCCTGAATGAGGTGCTCTAGTTGGATTCTAGTATCAACTAGAGCACCTCATTCAGGCTGTATTTAATGTCTGAGGATGATGCCGTAGAGCGTCGAAACATGTAACATCACTAAATAAGGGCGTTCTCTACGAAGCCTGCAAAAGGAGCAAGGGAATAAGATAAGAGAATAGAATTAAATAATATAATTTTTTAATTTTAATTATTCAACATTGTCAATTTTTCAATTCAACCAACTAATTACTTCTTCAATTGTATAATTACAAATTTAACATCATCCTAGTATGGATAATCTTTAGATATGGTTTAGTCATATTATATAATTTTATTGCGTTACAAGTTCACTTGTTTATGTAGCGTGATTTGACTCACATTTTAATGTGTTTTTTACTGTTTATGCTATATCCAATCTTATATGTTAATTGACGATATCCACTTGAACTTATCTTTACTTAATATCTTTATCTATATAATAATTTAAATTCAACTATAAAAATCATAATGTTACTGTAACGTTAATGTTAAATTGACAATATCCACTTTAACTAATCTTCTCAGATATATTAATTAATAATGTTATTTTTCAAATTAATTTTTTTTTTATCTTAAATAATATTTTACATTGAATTCTACAAACATAATCTTTTTTTTAGTATTGACAATATTCCATATGACGTTATTTTGGGTATGGAGTTTTTGTCTAGGTCTCAAGCTCATATTGACTTAAACAATAGCCACATATATTTCAAGCTTTGCCCTACTATTATTATTATTATTATTAGCACCGCGTCTTACTACACGTTCGGATTATACGCACTTACGCTAATGTGTAATGGTAGGGTGATTGTGAGATGA
>CABFOV010010781.1:0-15278 GCA_902141375.1 Timema poppense
ATATGGTCTAAGGTGTTACTCTTATGTTAGACAAGACTGCCAATGACAGGGAGATCAGAGTTTTAATCCTGGTCGGGTGTTTGAGGGTGGTTTTTCCATTCTTCATCAATACAAATGTGGGTATACTTCCTCTAAATCCAACCTTCCTTAACCCTAACTCATTAACATAATTAGTACATATGCATATACACTGAACAGATAATAAGATGCGGTGCTAAAAATATGTTATTCACCAAAATAAAAAAAAATTGGCTGCCAAAAATCACTTTTAAAAAAAATTTATTGATCCATTATTAATTATTTTTTTTGTCAAATAGTTGACTCTCCTAAACAAAATGTAGGCATTTTTCATAATGCTTTAATTTTAATGAAAGAGTGTGACAAATTATTTTTTTCCATTCTTTAACTAGACTTTAGGTGCATCAATGTTTGCATTGTCTAAGGTGTCACACTTGCAATAGAATGGATTGCTGGTAACAATAGGTCGGGGTTCTAAACTACCGTTTCTGCCTAGGGCCCCGGAGACATTTTTTTATTAGTCATATATTTTCCATTGCTGGCTTGCTAGCCCTGTCATAGCTTCATATACCTTATAATCTAACTTAAGACTAGGACAGGTACAACTTTCAGTCCTCAGCCGTTAATTCATCTCTGTGAAAGGGTACACCCATATTCCACCAATGATACATTTTTTGGCCATTCCAGGAATTGAACCCAAGACCCTTAGCTCAGTAGACAAGACACTGCTTGCTGACTGAGCTAAGGTGTCAGATTATAGTAAAAATATTTTTTCATATCTCCTTACAAATGTGGGTATATATTTACTTTACATTCAACCTTCAATATTTAATGAATAAAATGATAGGATAGTATGAAAATAATAGAGCACTAATAAATGTAAAGACACTAACACAGGATGACCAGAAATCGGTTCTTTTCAAATTCAATGTTTTTTCCAGGTTTTTCAAGTTGCAGAATATCGTTTTTCCAGGTTTTCGTTTGGATAAAACCCACACATCCCTCTAATTGCTAGGATGCTAATGACATTTGATATGAATCTCAAGAGCAGTGTTTATTTTCAGACCAAGTGACACCCATAGATAAATAAGTTCAGAGGAAGTCCGATATTTGGTGAGACTTGACTAGCCCTAGACATAATTGCCTAGAAAAAAAAAGGCCAAGTAAATTACCTGCAAAACAATACTACGTATTCCGCACCTGGACGCACATACAATACAAACTTTTCGATCATCACACATTAAAATAAACGTTCCCAAAACTTCTATCAATATCACGTTAATGTTTTTGTTTTATTTGTTTCCTTTTTTTAAAGCTAAATTAATTAACCTCTGTTTGGTAGATGTGCATCAATTGTTTTTATTTTAAAAGTGTGTAAACACAAGTCACAAATGGACTTACCCCTTTAACACATACACATTTATTATGTTTATTTCATTGGAAAGGCATCAATTGTAAGTTACGATGTGCTAAAAAAGCTAAAAGAAAAGTAAAAAGTACTGTAGAGATATTTTAAGGATTGGAACAGCGCTTTTGGTGCGAGGGTTTAGTAACTATAACAGAGAGGTAACCAGGCATTCCGGCTCCATTAAGAAATTAAAACTGTTTGCCATAACACAAAATATTAATTAAAATGAATACCGTGTATCTTCGATTCAAAGCCGTCATCAATTGTAAGACGAACCAACAAAAAATTGACAAAAAAAGCAATCTTATGTCTAAGAAATATTTTCATTACAAAATTCAATTGACTAATAACACAATACAGGCAGTATTTTATTTATCAATTGGTGGTTTCACTTCCTTCTTGATATCAGTCTGAATCTTCAGAGTCGTCAAGGTATGCATCTGAATCAATATCAGATACTACTTAATCTTCCGAGTCTTATTTTTCTGATCTGTTTTTATCGTCATTCTTCCACAGGACCTCATCTTCCGAGACATTGAGTGTGTTTGTGATGCAACATTTTTTTAAATGAATGATGCACTATTCCTTCCGGAATAAGCTTCCAAGCTGTTGATACACTTCTTGCCAATTTTGATGCTGGCACTTTCTTAATTTTTCCGGAAGTTGTCAGTCAACAGCCAGGATTCATATTACTTTCTCAAGTAATCCCTAAATGGTCAAACATGGAGGTGGGCTTCCAGAGGAACAAAACGTATGGTGCCGTACGCAAAGAGCGGGAAAAAGCTAAAAGAAATTAGATTCTAAGATGCATCTCGTTTTTTTAGATGTTTGAATTGTATAAAAAGTGTCTCTTAGAATTGAAGATATACGGTAATTATTAAATTATAGGGCTGGGCCGATTATTAATCCGATTATCGCATAACCGGCGATTCCGATAAGCGTTGTTTGAAACTCCGATTATGTATGCCAATTATTCAAACTGTGTGGGTATATTTTAAGTCCTAAAATATAAAAAAATTATATTTTGTCCTTTCTCCCTCATATGTGATCTTTTAATAATTATTTATCTAATATAAAATTGAAGCATGTGATAAAAAAAATATCAAGTGTTTCTCAGTGATCAATATAAATTATCCACAAATTTAAGTCTGTTATCAGGACTATAAAATATATCTTTTAATCCCAAGATTGTGTTGTGTTACCAAAAACACGTTTTTGCAGATCATAAGGTTTGGCATAGGAATACATAATTTGGTCTGGTAAGTTTTCATAGCTGTCAGTCAGCACCAAAGGAGTCGTAGGGCTACTGTAAAAACAGCTTGTTCTTAGCGACTTACGTTTGCAATAAACATCACATCCAACATTCCAAACAAAATATATCAAAATAAATATATTTACAATAGGCCTTTTCCTAATTTATGAACATTATTAGAAATAAAAATACTTACAAGTAACATATTTATTAACCATAAAAATAAAATATCAGACAAAATAATACTGTGCATGTACACTACATTTTGTTTTACATTGAAAGAGATACTATTTTTATTTTTTTAATGCTGTTTATTCAGAATGTATGGATATATTTTAATATCTCAAGTCACAAACATTAAATATCAATTTGAAAACTAAAAGATAAATTTAATAATCTATTTCCACATATATAAACACAACTTCTATTTTGAGTTTGCAATAAATAGGGCAACCAACCCTCCTAACAAAATAATAAATGAGAATATGTATTTTTACCATAGGTCTTATTCCAATTTATTCAGATGCACATTATTAGAAATAAAAACGCTCATACGTAACCAATCTAATAATCATAAAATAAAATATTAGCAGATTGGTGTAGTTTTATTTCGATTTGTTAAAGATACCCAAAAAATGAAACATCAGACATAATAATCTCACACATGCGCACATTTTATTTAAATGGAAACCATTTTTCTTCTAATGCGAGTACAAAACTTTCCACTGGCAGGGAATTTTTTTTTGTTCATATTTCAATATGAAGTGAAATAATATATATTAATATTTACATTTTCTTTAATAGTTCAAAGTAAATTAAAATAAGTTTTTTAATATTTCTTCAATAAAAAAAACCCTTTCGTTGCATGTATATTATTTATTTTAGCATATTGAAGTGATGTTTTTTTTCTTTCAAATATGTCTTTGGTTACTAAAAACAGTTTGTGTGGGATTATTTTGCGATAAATCTAAATGATAGCTAAAAGCTGTGTACTCATTTTGTACAATGAAATTTCAAAAGTTATTAAACGTATAATATCTGGTGAAAGTTCTGATGCCTCAAGTTGTGGTTCTACACACAGTGTTTCATCTACGTCGATTAGTGGGAGTAGTATTCAAATGAAAGTATGTGCTAATCAAAAAACAATTACCGAATTATTTATGCAAAAAACTAAATATGATAGTTCTCACCCAAAATTTATAGGAATAGCTAAGCAAATCGGAGAAATGATGTGCCTTGATTTGTAGCCATTTAGTATGGTTGAAGACACTAAGGCTAAAGTCTAATTTAGCCTACTCAATAAACTTAATTTTTCCATTCAATATTTATTGTTTATGCCAATTAAAATATTTACAATTACCAAAAAATTTCCCGGACCTCTAGTTTTGATCATTTTAGGCCTATGTACCTAAATAATCATATTTCACCCTACCTAACCTAAAACATATATGATTTTGCCAAACAGCAAAATAATATAAGACTATATTTATGTTTATAATTTACAAACAAATCCTTTGCTTTTCAGGATTCAAGAATTTAATCAGCTATATTGAGCCTCACTATAAATTACCAGATAGGAATGTAATCCCAGAAATGTATGAAGAAGTGAGAAATAAAACACAGGAACACCTAAACAATGTTCAGTACATTAGTCTAACAATCTACATGTGGTATTCTATAGCTAAACAGGACTATATGTCATTGACATCCCAATTTTTTTAGCAAACACTTTGTTGATGTAAATCTTTGTTTGGAGGTTATACCCTTTACTCCAGAGTATCACAATGCACAGAACATTGCAGATTTTTTTTAACAATACTATCAAGGACTGGGGTATTTCAAAGTCTCAGATGCATAGTGTAGTCGGTGACAATGCACGAAACATTACTCTTGCACTGCAACAAGCCGAAGTGAATCATGTACCATAGGTTGTCCACACATTTCAACTTGTGGTTAATCACTCAACGCTGAACCAACAAAATGTGAATGACATGTGTGCTCATGCAAGACAAATAGTTGGTCATTTCAAACACTCATTAATTGCCAACAAAAAAATTAATGAGTTTCAAACGACAAACAATTTACCCAAATGTCACGTAAACCAGGATGAATCAACACGGTGGAACTCCACCTACCTTATGCTCGAAAGACTGCACAGTCAAAGGAAATCAGTGATGTATATTCTCCCTGACCTAAACCTGAATGTAGATCTATCTACTCATGATTGGTCCCTTATGGAGAAGGTACTCACAGTCTTAGAAACATTTCACAGGGCTACATTAGCAATCAGCAATGAACAAACTACCATATCAGAAGTAATCCCTATAGTCAATGGTATCAAACTAGACATGGAATCCCAACAGGACAAATCTCTTGACCCCATAGTGAAAGATGTGTTGCACAATCTCAAAACCTATTATGTAAACATTGAAGAAAACAATCTTTTTCATTAGCTACAATATTGGATCCTAGATTCAAAGTTGATGTGTTCAGTTTCCCCCAATCTTCAAAAGAAGCAAAGTCTCAACTGGAGACTAAGTTGAGCGAGGAAGAGGAACTACCTGCTGAGCTGAGTAGAGTTGAGACTGCTTCAGGACCTATGGCTTCTGTTTACTCCCGATTAATTGTGTCCAAAGGAGATACCCACACTAGGCCCAATAATGTAATGTCACCCAAAATACAGTTAGAAAGGTATTTGTTGGAACCAATATTGGTTGCCAACCAATACCCTTTCAATTACTGGAGAAGCTCCCATTTTAAAAACTTAAAACAAATGGCGAGCAAGTACCTTACTTCACCTGCAGGGTCCGTAGCATCAGAGAGACTCTTTAGCACAGCGGGATTGGTCAGGGATGGAAACAGCTCACTTCACCCAAACAAAGTCAAGATGCTGGTATTTTTAAATAAAAATTTTAAAGTCTACATATCAGTAAACATACTTTTAATAGGCCTACTTATGTAAAGTTTATTTGGGTGTAATATTTGTCAAGAAAATTTTTATATTATCAAACCAATTTTCATTTGGGTAAACATGATCTTAGTTACAATTTTTTAATTATAATAATGAAGCCATATTTTAATAGACATTGTATGTAAAAACCCTTATTTAATCTAAAAACAAAATAGGTGTAGGCCTATTCTCCTTGTGTGCAAAAATATGTGTGCCTTGATTATTTTTTATCATTAACAATAAATTTAAATTTGCTGATTACAATTTGTCTTTGTCTAATGAAAGGGTCAGTTGGTCTATTTAATCATAAATGTGTTTAATCTAAATCCAAATCGGTGTATTTTCCTTGTGTACTGAAATTTGTGTGCCTTGAATATATTTTCATGAACATTATATTTAAATTTGCTATTTATTATTGTGATTTGTTTTTGTTTAATGACAGGTTCAGTTGTCTTAACAGTAACAATAAGAAAGAATGATTAAACAACCTTTACATTTTAAAAGTTTCTATTTAAATGTTACTAAAACAAACCTATATTGGACATTATAAAACTATTAAAAATAATATTTTTTTTTTCTTTTAGAGTCATTTTACTTTATACACTTATAAAATTGAAAACAAAAATAATCGGCATCGGTGATCGGCCTAATAGGCAACAAATGAGCCGCATCGGACTAATTGGCAAAATAGCTGATCAGCCTAGCTCTATTAAATTATTATAATAAAAATTCACGGTTTGACGAAAATTCTAGGATTTTTCAAAGTTTTCCCAGGTTTTTCAATTTTCGCTGTTTTTTCCAAGTTTTTGAGGTTTCCAGGTTGGCTGGCCACCCAGTAGTACATATTTACACACATTTCAATATTCCAATCCTATTATATCATCTTCCTCAGGAAGTAGTAGTAGTAGTAGTAGTAGAAGTAGTGGTCGTAGTAAGACTTAAGTCTTAAGTTTGTCTAATTATGTGTTGATGTTTTTACTTTTATTTGTGCTCTATTATTTCCTTACAAATCTGTCATTTTATTTATTACAAATTGTTTTTCCCAATGCATTTTATTTCATACATATAAAATTCAATCTCCATCATTTTTACTTTTTTGTGAAAATATTAGGGATGGACCCTCAAATACTTAAGGATATTCAAGATTCGAAGATTCGAGAAAATTTCAGATGCAAGATCCAAATCATTAAAAAAAATTCAAGTTTTCAAGTGAAATTTGTTTTAATAGCACTAATACTGGTTAGTGGTGATTAAAAACCAATTATAATTATAGGACAAACTTAACAACCAGGCACCAGACCAGTAATTTAACACTTAATTGAATGTATGAATGTTATAATAAATGTAGTATAAGAAAGGATGTTAACAAATAGTTACTATTTGTATTTTATATTATATTATATTTCCTTTTATGTTCATAATTTTTTCCAAGATTCAAATTCGGGATTCAAAGGTAAATTGGATTTGGATTCATAAAATAGTGGATTCGACTCAACTCTAGTAAATAGACAGATAGTTGGGAAGGGTAGTAAGACAAGTATGTTATGCTGCAATGGATGACTGCTTCCATAAGTAGTCCTTTGGAACAGAAGCCAGAACATGATGTAGGGGCATTGGCTATCTAGAGACTTCTGGTTCTAAGAGCAATGGCTCATCTCTTTGAAGTTGCCTGCATTCAAGTTAGATGTACTAAATTTTATCCAGTTTTCACACTACACAACTTTCCTCGTTGCCTCGCAAGGGAAACCAAATGATGGTATCAGGGTTTTTTGTTGATAATTCTAAACTAAGACCAAAGACATAGCTCCGTGGATTTAGAAGAGGAATCAGACATTATGACACACCCCAGGATACATGGTGATACTGGTGTCTGAACAGTCAAGTAACAGAGATGGGGGGGATGGGAATTAGATGTTAGTAAGTAGATTAAGCACCCAGTGGTATTAGATGTATGGTGGAATAAACAAGAACATGGCGTCTCATTTAAAAAATCTATTATTTTTAAAACTATGATAAAATGGTTTCACTGGTTTAAATTTCACTATTTTCTTAAACAAAATACAGAAAGCCTCACTAGGATACAGAATCTGATTCAAACAGTATTACTAAGCTTAATTAAGTGCTATCTGTGGGGTAGCGTGTATATCCAGTTTTACGTTAGGTGATTTTCTTAAGATTTATGAATTGATTACATAAACTTGTTGATTGGTTGAAATCAAATGAATATGAGAGGAAACACCAAAGCACTATGGCACTATACCTCATAATTTTAAAATAAGATCTGTCAAGAACATATATTCACTAGATGGCTCAAGGTGGTAGAACAGATCACAGAATGTTCTACTCTCCTTGCTTTTGATCAGAATACAATAATAATATGAGCCGATTCTTTGTTACCAATCAGACTCTCTAGATTGTTTGAATGAGATAGTAAAAAAAGCAAGACTGAGATGGTACAGGCATGTAATGAAGCTGGAAAAGGGGAGAATACCCAATATAGTGATGGAGATGAAGTATATAAAAAAAAAACCACAAGGAAAACCAAAATATAGGAGCAGATAACAAAAAGTATGCAAGTGAGAGGAAAAGAACTAAAGTGATTCAAGGAGGAAAATAGTGAAAGAATAGAGGAAGATGGGGCATTTTATTAAACTGACCCGACCACAGGCTGGAAACAGTTGATGATGAAGGTAAGACACCCAAAATGTATTTATTAAATTGAACCTTTTATGAGTTTTGTCATTCCTTTTACCTGAATAAATCAACTTTTTATAATTAATTTAAAGGTTTTTCCTTTACTACCACCATTTCTCCAAACGTTAATGAAACCAAACAAAATGGGACAGAATTGTAGGAATTAAGAAAATACTCCACCAAAGTATAGTAGATTAAGATGAAAACTGATGAACACACCAATGTTTAGGGTAGTACTCACTAAACTGATATATGTAACACATATAAAACATATAAAGATCAGGATGAGTTTTCCTTCTAGAGTTCTGCCATTCAAAATAATAAATACACTTGATTGTACTGAAATGCAATTTTTTTAGACCCTTACCTACACTGATTCATTTTCTTGATTTTGTTCATGGTACATAAACAAATGCTGCTAAGTGGATAGAGGGATTAGCCTCTGTAACGAGCAAGAGGCTATTTATCTAGCTCTTGTCCTCTTGCTCTTCTTCTTTCAGAACTTTGCTGGAAACAGTAATTCCCGAACTGTTCTCTGCTGCTACTGGCGTCTCACAGTCTGGGCTCTGCGGGGTAGTTAGGGTGCTCCACCAACTTGATAATGCTCCCTTAGCCTGGGACAATGCACCACCTGGACAAAACCACCACCCCTTAGTCTGGGAATATACGACTTTGTTCGGCATACTATTTCTTGACTTCTTATTTCCAGTGAACAGTTAATAATGGCCATATTTCTCACCAACAGCTCTTCCCGTTGTGGCAACAGCACGGCCAGTAGATGTCATGGCTTGGTTCAACTTGCGACCACCTTCTGTATTCTGCATTGTGCTGAAACACACGAACAAACATAACTATCAAGTAAATTAATATCAATACTGTTTATACACTAGGGAAGCTATCAACCATTTCCTCTAGTACCATCAATCTGTCATTTGGCAACACTGCTATTTCATTTATTCTAAAACCTTTCTAACATACCATAACTACCATTTTCTTAATGAGACTTTGGTATTTCTTCCAATAATAGAGAATAATGTTAAGAATATGTATGAAATAAGAGAGCATAAATAAATGAAGAATCCAACACCTTAGCTCAGTCAATAGCATGTCTGTCTACTGAGCTAAGGGCCTCGAGTTCAATTGCCGGCATGGCCAAAAAATTTATCATTAGTGAAATATGGGTTTAATCTTTCCCAGTGGTGAATTAACAGCCGGGGACTGGATGTTGTGTCTGTCCTAGTCTTAGTTTGGATTATAAGGTATATGAAGCTAAGACAGACCTAGCAAGTACCGGTGGTGGAAAATATATGGCTTGAATAAAAAAGTGACCCAGGCCAGTCTGTTAAAATGGCATAACCCGGTTATTCTTTCAGAATCCTCAAACATACGTTGCTGTGAGAAGTGACTTTGAATAATTTAGCTAGACACAAATATCTACGTCCTAAGTATAATAGAGTCATAATGAAATTGCAACTTTCTTTTGGCTGTAGATGAAGATGTGTAACGTGGGGATAGACATAGTCACAGAGGGTGCCAATAATGCTAGCAGTGTGGAACAGATAGTAAAATAATAAATTGTAACTCAATTTTTACTTTGATTTTTTTGACATTTGAAGTTTCTCCAGTAAAAATATTTAATATTTCAGAAAACCTTCCATGTTATATTTGGTGAGGAGGGTATTTAATATTATCTTGATAATGAATTAAAAAGTAGTGTTATTAATAGTTCAAACATGTTATGTATGATATAAACTAACTAAATTAAAACTTTGTATAAAGTTTCAGAAATTTATTAAATGTGTCTTTGAAAATGTTTTATCTTGTGAAGTATATGAAAATTAATATTTTCTAATCCTGGGTAATAAATATAAGGATAAAGGGACCAAACAAGTGATAAGTAATTATTATTTTTTATATAACATTAGAGAATATTAATGTAAGTATATTTAGTAGAATATAACATGTTCAAAGAAACAATAATAAAATATTTGTAATTTCATACTAAGCTTTAGTTTAGTTATTTTGTATCTTACATCACGTGTTTAAATTATTTAATATTATTAATAAAATGTTATTTTTTTAATTTATCCAACAAATTTGCTATACATATTTTTTTTTATAAATATACTTGATATATTCTAACTTTAGTTTTAACTCTTATTAAAATAATGTATTTATCAAAATTTGTTATTCATAATTTATAAACGTAGATGTACTATAAATATTATTACTTTTAATTCCATTTCTAATCAAAATAATGTTAAATTTATGATCATGTTATCACTTTTTTAAACATTTAAGTCTTAAAGAGAGACCAGGAAAGTGGGTGCCATGTGAATGGCTAGCTGCCACAAGGATAAAAAGGATTAGGAATTAAGTTGTTCAAGAAAGATAATAATAATACTTAACACTGCGTCTTACTACCCGTTAAGTTTATAAACTTAAGTAATAATTACTCTAATGGGTTAGGAATTGGGAAGGTTGAATATAGAGGAAGTGAACCCATATTTAGGGAACGTAGAAAACCGTTTAGGAAAAACCACACCCATTTCAGCCGAGTGAGATTCAAACCTTGGTATCCCCTATCCTCAGCAGTCCAGCTCAACACAAAACTAGCGCATTAGCTAACTACGCCTCTGAGGCGGGTTTCAAGAAAGAGTTGGGGGTACAGGGATTACGAGATATTAGAGGAAGCAGGGCTGAGATACCATGGTCATGTAATGAGGATTGAAAAGGAAAGAATCTCAAGGTGAATAATGGAGATAATGTATGCAAGTATGAAAGTGTACAAATGCAGTAGAAAAATGGAAGCAAATAGAGGAGAAAAATATGGTGAAAGGGAAGAGGAATACGGAGTTATAATACTAATTTGAAACGACCACAGGCTGGAAATACTTGATGTTTCTTGAATCTTAAATTTGTTTAAGCATTCAATGATTTGAATATAAATAGGATCAGTCCTTAATTTATTTTATAGTTAGGGCCTAACTTCCTTTTAAGCTTTCGCTTGAGATAGCTTAACAGTTTTGTATTATAAGTGTCAATGAAGCTATATATTTATTGATTGTATCTTACATCTGAACTGATTGATTATATCAGCACACAAGTTACAAACTAACTTAATTCTAGAACTGGAGAATTTGATCATTCTTAACATCTGTATCCGTACTACTCGAACTCATGGAGGATGCGCAACAAAGTTGTCGAGCTCATGTAAGCCATTTAAAGAAGTATTGTACATTTGTATATAGTAGATGTTATAAAATAACATAATTTGTAATGCTAACTATAATATTGTGTTGAAGTTTTCTAATAGATCTAGTAGAAAAGAAAAATGTAGGACGTAATCTTTATTTGTAAAATGTATATTGAATATGTAAATTAAAATGTAGATTGAAGATCCAATATTCAGTGTTCACTGTATAGGATAAATGTAAATTTTTGTGTATTTAATAGGGAGTAGACACACACATTGCTATATGTATGTGTGTGAAGTATACCTATATTATATTGAAAGGAACATTAAAAAGATTCAGTTAGAATCTATATCTATTAATAATTTTCTCCTGATGAAAATATACATTTTTGATCTATCGTTATAAAAGTAGTTGCAGTTGCAAGATTCAGTTAGAATCAAGATCTGTGAATGATTTTCTCCTGATGAGAACAATCTATTTGATCTATGGCCTGTTGGCACCTTTATTATGTAAAGGAAATAACTTTATAATGATTTTCTAAGTATTACCCTGTTGGGGTTTTTTGTTACAAATCTTTATTGTACATGAATCTGAGGTAATCTTGTGTATGCACTCTATCTGACTTTTCCTCTCCCCTCCCTTCCCTTCCTTCGGCCTCAGCGCGCAGGTGATGTGTGTTAATAATATCAGGATATAAGCCCCAATGTCCATAAGCTGGGAGTCATACCCCAAATAAGCCCGAGGGAGTCAACAGTAGAGAGCTCAAATTTTCGTGTCAGTACAAACTTGTTAAGAAAAGGAAGAAGTCCGCAGACTATAAGTGTATGATAGGGTGTGGACCCAAAGGTGAGAAGATCAGTGGACAGGAATTAGGAAGGGTGTAACATCCTCTGTCCTAAGAACTGGTAGTGTAGCCTGTGGTACAATTAGCACTAAACAGCTGGATCAAATGGATATTCAGATGATATAAGGTTGAGGCCCACCACATACCAAAAAATTACATTTAAAGCACACCACATCCCAATAATAATTATTGTCGAGTCATACCAATCCCTTTCTTGTGAAAGATAAAATCTGTCATCCTCTTAATGAGCTGTGATATTATTTTTAATTGCTCTCATTCTTTCCCTGCATGGCATCCTTAATGCCCTAGGTGGAAATAAGCCATCACATATTTCTTTGACAGTAAGATACCCACTGTGAGAGACGAAGCTTCATATCAGCGACTGAAAGCTGCCCTGCAAACGGATGTCCTGGGTTTAAGTCCCAGATTCCTGCATGTTCTCCGGTCACCCACGTCTTGTAGTTGTGTGTTGACTTCCATGCAGAACATAAAGTGAGCGTTAAAATGCTCGGCTTCTCGACTTTCATCTGAGATACAGAAAGAACAATAAACTTGGTGATGTGTGTGTTCTGTTATTTCACATTCTTAATTATAGGTATTAATAGTAATGAAATTATAAACCAATTAAAAAATATCAATAGCGTTGTGTGAGATTAAAAACTATGAACTTTGGGTAGGAATCTTAGGAGGTATAATATAAAAACTAGTAAAACACTAGAATGGTTGGGTAAGAATCCTAGGAGATATAGAATAAAAACTAGTAGGAGATTATAATTAGAATTCCAACCAATGGGTTTCTGATGGTCATACAGTAGTCAATAGTTTCAAATGTCAAACTTAAATAGCGAAGGAAGAGTGAACTTGGATTTGATATTATCTTGAAAGCCTCATCAATAGAACCTCGGCAAACTAAGCCTGAAAAATCATCTTTAAAAGCAATCCAATCTCTAAAACTTTGTTGGTTTGAATCTTTATGGACCTTAATCTTCACGTGGTACACAATCAGGCAAAGTAAGAATGAATTGGAGTTAATTATAATGGCGTCTCAGGTATCCAATAACTGGAGAGAGATTTAAAAATAAAGTACAATAAAACAATTCTTTTTCCTGCATTTCTTACTGTAAGTGAAAATTAAACATTGAAAAGAGAATAAAAGGGTAAGGTGTACATACCTACCAGAAAACTGTAGGCCTCAAAGTTCAAAATTAAAACAACACTTAACATATAATTATGTAATTTTTGATAGTAAAACACAGCATGACTAGAGGTTGAACAAGATCACTTAGATTTTGTTGATGCCTGTTTCTTGATTTAAAAAAAGGTTTAGGCTTGGATTCTGGAGTTTACTGTTCACACTTGTGTGTTTACTTTTGGCAGATGGATATAATATTATTCTTATTTTATTTTTTATTATTAAATTAAATTATGTTATTTTTGTTTATAAATAATAATAATTGTTGGCTACTATTCATCGAAAATATAAAAAATAAATAAAGAGAATCTTTGCCTTTGAATAAATGTGTGCTAGTTTTGAAATAATTATTATAAATGATAAATAATTTATGCTCACAGTTGAGCATTTTGGAAAGATATCAAAGAGGTCTAAAACCCTTATCTACCTTGTACTTCTTCCTACTTTTTAAAATAGTTGCCCCAGCATACTTAGGTTTTTAAAGATGATTATTTTTTTTTGTATTTATTAAGCCTGTGCAAATCATTAATTTTCAATTTCAAATCTTATCTGAATCTTGGTTAACTTACTTGAATAAAATCTGAATTGAATCTCACGCTTTAAAAAAATGTATCGTCAAATCCAAATAGTCTTGTGCTAAATTAATTTTAACGAATCAACTCCTAGTCGAATCCCATGCTTAAAAAAAATGGGATTGAACATTTTATTTTTAAAATAAGTTCATATCTGAATCAAATAATTTATTTTAGGCTTCCCTATGGTAATGTTTCAAATAAAATATACGGTGAATATTTGACTATGTTAAGTTTCTGAATTCAATTCATAATAAATAAATTATGGTAAATACTTAATAAAAAGTTGATAAACACTTTAGACACATTTAACATTATTAAAAAAAATGTAACAAATATTTATAGATAGAAACATATAAAAGTAAATTGTAAAGGGCATATTATATTCATTCCTTTTAAATGTTTCTATCCACTTTTCCTGTACATTCTTACAAATATAAAACAATTATATTCATGCTTTGTAATATACGTGATCGTTCATGAGGCAATTTGCTCCTCTTCTTTGTGACAATATAGATAGATTTGGGTTAAACTTTCATATCAATAATGAGAGTATTCCAACAATATATATTCTGATGCTTTTTTGAAAAAATGTGAATATTCAGGGTTAGAAAAATAATATCTTTAGGAAATATGTGTTAGGAAAATATTNTGTGAATATTCAGGGTTAGAAAAATAATATCTTTAGGAAATATGTGTTAGGAAAATATTAAGGAAGCTATTTCTATAAAAAAAGAGGCTATTAGAAAACTGTGAATTCTTAATATTCATTTAAAATGAATATTTTAAGAAAAATGTTTTGAATAATATGTATTTGAGGAAAAATGGTCATAAGGTCATAAAGATTAGGAATGATATACTGAAATCGCTAATGACACAGATGTAATCAACAAGTTTTTTTTTATGAAGTGTGCATTGTCAATTTATGAATGACTTTCCTTGTCAACCTATGGCTGTTGGAGTGTCAGCTATGAGATTAAATGTATCTCACCTTGAATAAGAGATGTTCTCATGAGGCAGAGAAGGTATACTCGAAATTGGGATCGGATCCATTCCTCCCCACCCTCCCAGCCCACACCATTGAGGAACACATCGTGCCTATCCTCGGAAACATGGCGCACAATGAAGTCTGCGAACCTAAGGTCCTCTGT
>CABFOV010010784.1:0-15261 GCA_902141375.1 Timema poppense
AGATTCAAAATGTTGGAAGAAATGATTTCTCTCTTCTTCTCTTTGAAAACGATCGTGGCAACGCTGTAGATGAAAGACAGTGTATAGTTGCCAGCAGGTACACATAATTTCTTGTTTGACAACAAAAAGTGTTCCACTAAGTCTACCAAACTGTTTAAAATTTTATTTCTTAAAATCATGTTTTAAAGCTCAGTATTAAACTAATAAATTATAAAAAAAATACCTAAAATCAGGAGAAAAATATTATCTAGCCTCGTGATTTCTTTTTTTTCCAACATTAATACTTACATCCATATTAATCTAATTCAAGTAATTATTCATTTTTAAAAAGTATAAAAAAAACTAATAGATTAAATAAAAATTCTAATCTAAGAAAATTGAACTCTTTTCCCTCCTTCTCTTCCCTCAAATGATGTTCTGCGATCATCTCAAGAATCTCAGATACTTAAAATTCTGGAAGAATCCATTGATCCGGCACAGTTTTAAGAATTCTGCAACACAATAATTTACGATGGAGCTGCACTAGCACATGCTCTTCCACCCAAAACATCACAGACATTTGGAGAATACTGTGTACAGAGTTCAAAAACAGGATTTTGTATGAATCTGAGAGGTTTCATGCAAAAATAATACATATTTATTGGGATACTTACTCAAAAACTTGACTGGAGAAATTTGTGAGATAAAAGAGAGGCGTTGGTCTTTGTCGCCAAGTAGCACAAGGAAATGTGTTACCACAAAATCGGAATAACTTCCTTTGTTGCGATCGGAATAAAACCAAACTTTTCAAGTTACTTGGAGAGCATGCACTTTTTAAGTTTGATTGGGTTCAAATCAAGTTCTGGAGAAGTTCACTGTTGCTTTACTACAAAAAGTCGCAGTATCAAGTTTGCCCCAACTAGAGAGACATTAAGGCAGCATTGTATACGGTCAGCATATCAGGCAGGACAAGTAATTAATTTGTTCCAGGTATGAATCGAAAGATGAAGATAACGTGATTTAGGGACCTTTAAGTTGTTAAGAAGAAGTTAATTTACAGGAGTATTCCTTATTATTCAAACATTTTTGTAAACATTCAGGCTGATATCTTATTGTAATCGTATAGTAAACAAAATACTAAAAACCAAAGTCTAGTTTCATTTGACCAGAAATTTCACAAGAAGTTATTTATTGAAACAGATTTTCTTGATTGGAAAGATAAAATGTTATTTACTTTGTTTATTAACTATAAAGGAGATATTGTGGACAATAAGATATATATTTAACAATAAAATTTGTGAAAAAAGTTAAATTTTCATAAACTTTTAAATTGTGGATAAACCTTGAGGTTTAGAAATAAATATATGACAACAAATTAGTTTCTTCTTAGCAAGAGCTTTCAAACAAAAAACAAACTTAAATCGTTCAAGTCTATCTGAAAAGTTCTCTTTTTTCACATCATATAGGACTACAGAAAGTGGCATATTCCAATAAAAAAAAAGTGCAGCTTTTAGGCTTTATTTGCCATGTACCAGACGTACTAACTGAACAAGGCGAGGCAAAAGCTGTGACTCAAGGCCCAATGATTAACAGGCGTAGCGCCCTGTCTACAAGGGACTATGCGTGTCCCAGTTGGGGCCACCTGGCAGACACATATATGAGGGTGCAGGCATTCCGTGTCTGAGAATCAATGTTAACGCACCTTGGTACTTTCTTAATGTGACTCTGCATCATGACCTGGAGATACCTAACATCAAGGACCACTTACGAAAGCTGGCACAGTCCTTTTACAACAGACTTTCAGGTGCCGCCAATCCTCTTATCTAGGGGCTTGGGAATAACGTCATCGCGAAGTGTCAAACAGTGATTTGGGAGGCTCTCACCCAACCCCCCATAGAGTAGTGTCCCAGAAGGTATCTCTAAAAACCCCTATTCGGTTTCCCAATATACTTTTTCCCCCAACTATATTAATAATAAGTTCCCCTCTTTTTTTGGTCCAGAAACTTCACAAAATGAGACAATCTGTTTGTTTTATATCCTGAAAACAACACGGTGTGACCAAATGGTCAGTACACGTTGAAATTTGCTCTCATGCTTCCCTTCACACACACAAGACAACACAAACTAAAATAATACTGTATCCAAGCCAATAAAATTGCCCAAATCAACATATATGTATACAAAAGTTATCCTAGCATGTCCTTACAACCCCAAATATTATTAAAATTGATAATATTCACTCCTTGGTCTACTATGCCTTCTAAATCGGGTCCCATATTGGACACCAACTGTAGGGAAATCAACCTTATCTATCTCTTCAACAGTCACCACTAGTAGCCTACTAATATTAGAACTAAGCAATGTGAAATTCTAAAGGATAAAGAAAATGGAGGTTATTATATTACTCCAAAATATAATAAAGTTATGGGCAAGGGTACACTTCAGATGCTATTAAGGTGAGACAGAAGGGAGCGCAATTGTTTTTACAGTTTTTATGAAATTGAAATTTTTTGGCCAAAATAAATCAAATATTTCTGCAGTAGCAACAAAGAGTTTAGCTTTCTACACATGCTAATAATAACAGATCTTGATTGTGTGTCGAGGGTGTCCTGGAATTTTGTCAAAACTTTTTAAATAAAGAAAAAATGTTTTGACAAAATTCCAGAACACCCTGACATATATTCAAGATATGTTAATATTAGCATGTGCACAAAGACTAAATTCTATGTTGCAACAGGATAAATATTTGATTTATTTTGACCAAAAGAATGTAATGCTATAAAAACTGTTAAATTACTCGTGCTCCCTTCTGCATTAGCGTATGCATAAAACCAACAAGTAAAAATGGAGAAGGGAGGATCAGAATTATGATAATTTCTAGATATGAAGCTGCAAACAAAACCCAATATTTATTTTAAAATACAAAATATGAGCCTCCTAGCTTCTATGGCACTTAAACTAACCTAATGATGATGATGATACAGAAACTAATCTAAAACATATCATTACTAGACATAATTATGTACTACATAAATTCAGGCCCATATCTAGTATCTATAAATACTAACCATAGCCAAGGAATTTATTTTTACTCCTAAAAACAGTTGGCACAATGTGTTTCTAGCAGTTTTTCTTTAGATTCAAAATGGAGTAATCCAGTGTTTGTGTTATTTGTATTCTCTTCTTTCTTTTTTGTGTTTGATAAAGACAACAATGCCGAAATATTATTCTCTTTGTGTTAAAATGTGTGTGTGACTACTTCTGCTATAGAAGACAGAAGAAAGGAAGATGATGTCACCTTAGTGCAGTGGATTCTTCCCACATTTTTCCTCTTTCTCCATCAAATTTACTCTTAGTAGTTTATATTTTTGCTTTATTATAAAATTATTTATCCATTGGGCCGCCTCATTTTTAAACACACCCCTCTGATTGCAAGACATTCACAAATACATTAATTGATGAATACAACCACTATCATCATCATCAACTTTTTCCAGCCTGTGGTCAGGTCAGTTTAGTAAAATGTCTTAACTTCCTCTTTCCTTCTAAAATTCGTCTCCTTTCACTTGCAAAATTTCTGTTATCTGCTCCTCCCATTTCTTTCTTGGCCTCAATTGTGGTATTTTACTACATTCATCCCCACCACTCCTTTCGGTATAATCTTTCCCATCAACATTACATGCCTATACCATTTCAATCTTGCTTTCTCTACTGTCCAATGTACTCCCTGTATCCCCAGTCTTTCTCGAATATCTTCATTATTTATCCCATTTCTCCTCATGGAAGCTAAAATTCTCCTCACAAACTTGATTATTATGGGTAAAAAGTACACCCTATACAACAATTACACTTCTCTTATCCATAGCTGGTCTCTTCCACGCTTATAGAACTTCACCTGTTGCCCTTAGGTCATTTCAACTCAACTTGGTCCTATTTTCTTCCTTATGATTACCACCACTTCACACTTGTGTGTGTTAAATTTCATCCCACACTCTTTAAATTACTCACAACCATTCCTGTTGTTCTGTTTTTCCTCTTCCTTCTACCTCCATACAATCAAGTCATAAACAAACATCATGGCTATTTCCTCAGTTTCCTTGCCACTTTACTCCTCATGACTATTTACATTACCATTACAATTAGTAGTGGTGAGAGAGCACTTCACTCAATTTTTTATTTGATACCACTTTGTCCACCCCTTCTCTGTCCTAACACAACTCCCCTATCTTCATACATACTCTTTACTGCCATTACTACTCCTCTTTTAACTTCAGCCTATTCTAATGCTTCCCAAACTATTTTTATCCACAATGTCATAGGCCTTGTCTACAACCATAAATACCATTACCAAGTTCTTCCTAAATCTGTACCTCCTTTCTATTAGCTGTTTTATAGCGAGGATCAAATCTATTGTAAACCTCTATGTCCTAAATTCATGTTGTTCCTCTCTCCATCTTCCTTTAATTTTCTTTCTTATTCTCTATACAAGTTTCTTCTTTTATATTTTTTTTCAGTGATATATCAGCATTATTTCCTCAATAATTTTACACCTCTTCCTGTCTTTTTAATTTTTTTAAATCGATATTATAATTCCCCAATTACATAAAATGATAGAATATTAGGACAATGGTAGAGCACAAATAAAAGTAGAAACACTAAAACATATTTACACACACATCAAGCACATTAATATATTGATACCCGCCTCGGTGGCGTAGTTGGCTAACGCGCTTGTCGTGTAGAGCTCGACTGCTGAGGACAGGGAGATCGAGGTTCGAATCTCGGTCGGGTGAACTGGGGTTGGTTTTTCCTAAATGGTTTTCCACTCTTCCTCCACGCGAATGCGGGTTCACTTCCTCTAATTCAACCTTCCCAATTCCTAATCCAATAGAGTGATTAGTACTTAAAGCGTATAGCCCGAACGGGTAGTAATACACGGTGCTAAATATTATTATTATTAATATATTGATGTGTGTGTAAATATGTGTTAGTGTTTTCACTTTTATTTGTGCTCTACCATCTTACTAATATTCTATCATTTTATTTATTACCAATTGTTTTTGCTCAATGCACTTTATTTCATACATATTATTCTCCGATTACAGTATTCCGGTACTTTGTTCTTCTTCCATCTCTCTCAGAACCCAAATAACCATTGTATCACTGCTCCTCCTTCAGGGTTTGTCGTTTCCACAGTCAGTTCATCCACACCTGGTGTTTTGCCTTGTTTCATCCTCTTTAACGTATCCTCAACCGCTTTCCATGTGGGACATATTTCCTCCTCTTCTGCTATTTCTTCATGTTCCTCTGTTTAACTCTCAGCCATTGACTTTGCCGAGTTGAACATTTTTTTTCAAAATATCTCATTCATAGTTCCTTCTTCTCTTTTCTTCCTTCTACATCCATCATTCTAACTTACTCTCTCCTGTTTCTTACCTGACTATGTAGCACTTTACTTCCTTCAAACATGATGAATGATTCCAAATGACACAAAACAATATGTTTAGTTTTTATATTAATTATTTTGTCCTTAATTTTCATATTAAATATTTAATAGTGATTGAATAGGATTGTAGTATTTACTACTTAGCAACCAAACAAAAATAAATATCAAAATTTATACAAATTAATGTATCCCTTGTTTTGAGGACAATGGTTTTCTCCTAACTTTCTTATATATTTGAATAGTTGTTTTTAATAATGTAGGTAAATAATATATATTTATGAGCATAAAGTTAGATGTGTTGTTTAAAACAGTTCACATGAGCTATGCTTTTCACATAAATTTATAAATCATAAAGGATTCCTTTAAAGGTTTTCAGAAAGCTAGACATAATATTGAAAACACATATATAACAATAAATAAAATCAAGTTAAAAAAACTTGATAGTGTACTAAATCTTAAAATGTCATTTAATAACACAAAAAATTTATTTTTGAAAACTTATCTCAATAAAGATATTTTTTAACATTAGTGATGTACACAAATTATTCATTTATAAACATTTTTAAGCACCATTCTCAATAATACATATAAAAAAAGACTTTCAGCGCAAGTAGCACTGGTTAAGTTGTAAATAATACATTAAAAAACTATGGACACGGAATAAAATTAATTTCTTGCCAATCACAAGAGATTCAACTATTGGCTCTAATTTCGTCAATAAGAGTGATATGTAGGTTTTATAAACCACAGTATCCCAGATTCATAGTTAGCAATAAAATATTACCCAATGAACAAATATTAACAACTATTTATCCACGCATGTGCCATTTCTTCATTTTGTTCATTACCACATTGTTATTGGTAGCCGAATGTACAAGTCAATCATAAGATACAAATCAAACAATTATGTTTGTAAATTGATCAATTTTTTTTTGCCATGAACCAAAAAATTGTTTAGAAATCTATAAAAACCTTTCATTAATTACAATATTTAAAAGATAAATTTAATCTGGTTTAAAGATAGCTATTTTCCTTATTATGTATTAAACTTTAATCAAATTCTCACTGATATAAAGATAAGTTGTGTACCAAAAATGATTATAAAATCCACTAGCCATGTTTTCATAGTTTAACACTTAATACCCCAACTTTTCAAGCTGGCTCTCATATAGGTTATGTACTGATATCCTAGCCACTTAGTGTTTTAAAGAACACAATACATTAAGACCCCAAAATCGTGAGACTTTTTTTTTTACAAACTTTTACTATCAAATTAAAATCAAAATATTTGTAAAGTTCATTTTAGAATTTCTATGTGTATTTTAATATTTTAAACACACAAAGCCACACAGGATCTTTAAAAAAAAATTGACTACTTGGCCCTTTGACATCCAAATAGTGATCAATTAGGTTGACTTTAATAATAATTAACAATACTAAAACCAGACATATTTCTATTAAGTGACCGGCATAATTGTTTTTGTCTTTTTTTTATACCTAAAGTTGTCAGAAAACCGAGTAACGATTGCACTATTGCAATTTTTTCCCCCTCAACCAAAGAATATTGGTAAAGAAGTAAAATATGGCTTTTATGATGGTTAAATAGTGAACACAAACAAGTATTTAAAATTTAAGATTAAGAAATTTAATGCTAAGTTTTCTATCCATCTTAATTAAGTCTGAGTTGAAAATTATTGTACTATTTTTAGCTGAAAGACGCCTTTTATTTACTGGCTTTTAATACTGCAATAACACTTTTTATTTAATAAAATCCGATCATTTTATTTACTATGAATAAGCTTTTCTAACAATGTAAAGTTACCAGTTGAGTTGTTCTTTTCCTTGGACATGACTTATTTACAGGACTTTTAGTCTTTGTGGGTTTTTCAAAGATGTAAAAAGGCTAGGGTTTTTGAAATCGGTTGTTTTTCTCACAAACACCACCCTCTTTTACCAAATAAAGGGACTTATACTGACAGGTGGGAATTTTTTGGTTTAGTGTCAAGGTGGACTAAGGAAAAGAACAACTGAACTGTTAAATCTGTCAAATGGATTATATTTGTGAAATACAATTTCAGAGAAAAATCCTGTAAAAACTTACATACCCAAATAAATATCAATAAAACCCAACTGAGAGAGTGACAAACAATATTCAAGGACAACAAAGATAAGGGTGATTGTCTGTACAACTTTATCTGGTGCATTTTATCATGGAAATACAATAGTACTTTTTTTTAAATAATATTTTAAGAGGTCTTATTTTCTTATGGTCAGGATGGTGTATGACATTGACATTACAGATGACATACAACTACTACAACAACTACTAATAATAATACACATTACTGTAATAATGAGCTTAGATTAAAACAAATGTTTAATACGAACAAATGCAAAACATACTCTTACTAAATTAACAACAATCAGATCATTTGATAGCTGCCTAAATTAAAATTATGAATATGATTAATTTACTTAAAACAAATATGGCTTTCCAGATGACATAACTGTAGAGTGATTGTATTAACTCACCCTGTTTCATGTCATTTTTCTGAATTAACATTAAGGAACGATTTCTAACTAAACGTTTCAAATACACTTATAACAGATACACTGTTGTTTAAGATTGTAAGGTTCTTTTACAATACACTGTTTTAACTGTAACTTATAAAAATGACAGCCAGGCGTTGATAAAGGAAACATTAATAGAAATACTGGGTATTGCCTTTTAAATTATACTCAATTACTCTTGACTGATTACTTAACTTAAATTACACACATTCTAAAATTTAGTTGTAAGAATTCTGTAGATATTTCAAATTATTAGAATTAAAAAACAGAGTCAGGAAACACAAATAATATAAAATAATAAATAACATTAATACCAATTAAAATACCAAGTCAACTACATACAAGAAGAATTAATTGTTCGGCAATTTGCTATCACTTACTAGTTAAAGAACCCATTCTGTGAACGGATTAAAAAATTGAACACATCTGATTCCTGGAAATTAGTTTATTTGGTGTATTTTTTTATGGTACCTTTAACCTTGTTCATCTTAGGCTGGGGTTGTATTCATGTATAACACATAACTAATAGTAAATAGTGCATACTAGCGTTCAGGGCATAATTCATAGAAAAAATACAATTATTTATAATGGTTTAAAATAGGAGGGATAGCCAGCACACTTACCTTGGTGATACTGGAGTAGAAATTATTTAGATATAACACTAAAAAACATAAACACATTGTTAAGTACAAGCTTTCACTGTCACAGACAGCTTCATCAGGTCAGGAGAGTAGACTGATTTCTTGGTTGAACTGTAAGGTTGACTGTCCACAGCTGACTGTTTTTCAGTTATGACATCACTGTATAGATAGCAGCACTATGAATAATGTTATATTGAATGTAATCATTGTATAGATAGCAGCACTATGAATAATGTTATATTGAATCTAATAGTAAGTGTGCTGGTAGGAAGGAGAGGAATTATCTAAGGTTGAGGTTGGGGGCTTGTCTGGATTTGATGATATATTGATGGGCCAGTTCCCATATCCTTAATTGTGAAGGGTTGCATATTGCTTTATTCAGGGATTTGACCACCTTGGTTGTGTAACAGTTATTAAAGTCACAATTATGGGTTTCGGCATGTGCTGCTACAGGCTTCTCTTTATTTTTCATTTTTGTGTCATGTCGATGACCATTCATTCTCTTTCTTAGTGTTTCTGTTGTGAGACCAATGTACTGTGCTTGACACTGGTTACATTCCAGTTGGTAGATGAGGTTTTCAGAATCACAAGTATGGTGGCCTTTTATAGGATAATTTATTTTAGTTATGTTGCTGGAGAATGAATTTGTTGGTTTATGTATTGTGCAGGTTTTGCAGGGGGTGCGGTTGCAGGGAAAGGAACCTGATATTTTTTTGGGTTCGGGTTGAATAGTGGGGTCCGGCAGTTTGGGTTTTACAAGTAAGTTGCGTAGATTGGCAGGTTGTTTATAGGTTACTTTTGGAGGTTCCTTGAAGACAAGTTGTGTAGTGGTGGAGGATTGCAGTATGGGGAAACCTGTTTTCAAGAGATTGTTGAGTTTGTGGAGTCCAGGGTGGTATGTAGTGACCAGAGGGATGATGTTGTTTGTTCCTGTTGATGTTGTGGGCCCGCTATTTTGAGCTCTGTCAATTTGACTACACACCAGTGCTTTGGGGTAGCCTCTGTTCATAAAAGCATGTTGCAGTTTTTTATTGTATTGTAAAAGGTCATTGTGGTCAGAGAAAATTCTTTTGGCTCTAATGGCTAGGCTATGTGGGAGTGATCTCTTTGTGCTCATAGGGTGGCAGCTGTCGTAGTGAAGGTATTGTTGATGGTTGGTTTCCTTGGTGTGCACAGTTGTTTTAAGGTGTCCCTGATGGAGTGTGATGTTTACATCCAGAAAAGTAATGCTGGATGTGGATATNTATATACAAAAATTGCCTACTTTTTTAAATATATAAAGTAAAGCATAGAAATGTTGGCTGTATCCGAATAGTCTAGTTATGTGCTGTCGCCTTGATATGTGCCCTTGAGAATTGCATTGACACACGTAATCAAGTGTAGGTCTGTCCGAATAGTCATGAAGATTGCCAATGCACCCCACACATACCTTTGGGCTTAAGGATGAAAGCGGTAAGTCATCGACACGCTGTTTGTGTGACTTTTGATCAGCAAATGTTTTACTTTCTCTTTTTGTCTGCTTCTGCTCAGTGAATTTGCTACCCGCGATTTTAAATAATATTGTTCTCAGTGGTGTGGTGTAAAAATAATACAGAAAAGGGTCGGGTTCTTACATGTTCTCGATTCTGGGTTTGAATCATTGCCATTAGTAATAAAGTGGGGTGACCTGGTGGTCTAGGGGTAAGGCGTCGGACTTCTGTGCTGGGAGTCCAGGGTTCAATCCTCGGTGCCGGCAGATTTATATGATTGCCAAACCCTTCCTTCACCTTTGACAAGACGTGTATTAATCACAACTTGTGAATGTGGGGAATGCCAGGCCTCCACCAGAGGTTTGGACCCCACGTTAAACTGTAAGTCCTCCATTTAATCTCACAATCACCCTATCATTACACATTAGCGTAAGTGCATATAACCCTAATGAGTGGTGAGACATGGTGCTAATAATAGCAGTAATAAAGTGATTATACAAAAATGTTGAATAATTGTTCTACGTCTAGCATCATTATTGTCAACATTTTCAAATTGTTTCACCGCATGATATACAGAAATCAAACGTTGCAAAGAACATAAAACCATTTAAAATGCGCTAATTTTCAAAGAAAATATGCTATTTTAGTATGCTTTATTAGTTTCATTAGGGCTAATAGATGGTGTTTAAATAGTGTCTAAGATCATTGCTAGAGAGCAGCACTATGGATCCAGGGATGTAGAAAGGCTGTTGCTATTCAAATAGTTTAGTGTTGTCTTCGTTGGGAAGTGCATGGCAACTGTGAGTTCATCAAGACTGTAACTCAAGGACCCTTGAACTATTCTGATACAGCCGTTGTCTTGTTAGCATTATTTTTTGAAAAACATTAGTCCAATAACACTTCCCATTTACGTGTGGAGATGTTATGAAGTTGCAGAATGTGTTGCTTGATTTATACAATGCCCAGTTTAGAAGCACAACACTATTAAGACAGTCATGACATTGAAAACTTTAAAAGAGTTATCAGTTTATCCCATTCAAATAAAAATTGGTAATATTGGCTACCCATACAAAGTTTAGTCAATCCTACACTAATATGTAAACAAAATGAACATACTTATTTGTGTGCGTAGTTCAATAGGTTGGACCTGGTTGCAATTACCAGGACCATGTTAAATACTTGAAAATATATTTCATATGCAACAATTTACTATATCATTCATGTGGGTAAAGAAATCAGCTACGCATAGCTTCATAGCATCACTTGTTCTAAGGCATTATATCATTGTTATAATTTGTCACAATCAGTAATCAAGCCAAGGTGTGAATCCTAGCCTGATTCACTGGCAAAAGTCAAACATCTAACAAATGTCGGTAGCGCATATGCCAAATGAGCTTGGTATCCTGGGTTACATTCCTGATATGGTTGAATATTTATTCTTAATTTTCGGATAAGGTATAGGTGTTGTGTTTTTGTTAGTATTGGGCTATTTTGTAAATCATGTGTTGATGAAAAAAATTATTTTGAGTTATTTTATCAAGCACTTTTTTCATAGTTCCAGGTAAATACTGGTGCACTTACTTTTAGCAACTTTCTTAATCCTGACATATTTTTGATTTAACGTAAGTTGCCGATAGTCAAAACAGAGGCACCTAATGTAGCACTATGTGTAAATATAAATATAGGCCTGTTGAGCTTAGCACCAATTAATCCCCACTCTTATAGCAGTCAGAAATGAAAGGGCAAAACACAGCTGTTTGAAACATACCTTAGAAGTATGTCTACCGGTTGTGAGATATTAATGTGTTGTGTTTTGGTTGTTATTTTGGTGCAGGCCTACATAGTGTTTGGGGATTTAACCATAACTATTATCGACTTGTTATATTAGAAACATTCTAATAATGTGTGGATATTTAACTGATTTGTGAAAACCATCTACAATTCAACATGCCAATCCAAACCTTAACTTACTCATTGAATGTAATTTTGTGCAGTGTCTCCAAGGCAGGTTTGGTGGTGGTGGTGGTAGTAGTAGTAGTAGTAGTGGTAGTAGTAGTAGTAGTAGTGGTAGTAGTAGTGGTAGTGGTAGTAGTAGTAGTAGTAGTAGTAGTAGTAGTAGTAGTAGTAGTAGTAGTAGTAGTAGTAGTAGTAGTAGATAGTAGTAGTAGTAGTAGTGGTAGTAATGATAATAAACACAACACAAAATTATTATTGACATAAGCCAAACATTTAAGTCTATACACTTTGTATAGCTCCATAGGTTTTGAATATAAAAATTGTCAATCTTTATGAAGAGGATAAAATCTGGCAACCGCGCGCTCAATAAGACCTGTACTGTAATTTAAGAGTGGAACGGCCTGGAGATAAGGTTTTTAAAAATATTTCACTAAAGGATTCATTAAAAAAATAACATAAATTAACTTGAAATCAACCTAATTTAAGTGGTACTTTTGTTATTCAATTTACTTTTGTTCATATGTTATTATTGTCATAAATATTATGGTTGACCTAATTATCCCTAACAGAATAAAAACTTAGTATTTCTTCTTTTTGCAATCATATTCACAATCATAGTGATTGACACTAAAACAAAGAAAATGTGTGGCTCCACAAGGAATTTCAAACATGTACACAAGAGGACGAGATGGGATGAGCAGATAATAGAAAATGTTCACATGAGAGGACAGGAATGTAAGAAATTAAAGAAGGAAGAGTGGTGGAAGGATATAAGAAGATGGAGGCATTTTACTAAACTGACCCAGACACAGGCGGGAGGCAGTTGATGATGAGACAGAAGGTAATTGTCATCTACTGTGTATACTGGTGTTTAATTGGCTATAGCTTCTTGCATTCTCTTTAGCTGATACAAGGGTTGTCTATGATTAAGTCCATTCATTATGCATACAAATTGAAAGTTAAATCAAATTTATGTGTTGTACACGATTTTATATTCACTATGTATAGAGTATAAAATAACATAATCGAAAATAATGTTTTTCAACTCATTGCACACTATGTGCTATGCATTATTTATGTTTTACACATGAATATCCCAGTCTTAAGGCTGACACAAAGCAGGTGAAGCTGGTAACTAACGTGAAAATGGTTGAGGGTCTAGGATTAATCCAGTTATATGGTTTTTTTTTCTTCGTACACTATGTTCAATTTGCCAGTCTGTACTAATTTCACCAAGTTACATGGTTCACTAACCCACACTATCATCAAAACAAAGAAAATATATAAGAATGCGGCAGATACTGTTTTCTAAAGAGGCTGTTTTTGTGGTAGTGTTTACTTGAGAGATTGATATGGAGTAACCGCATGAACATGTAGGTAAACTCAAAACAATAAGGGATGATTCCACCAGATGCAATTATCTCACACATGTCCTATATATTGTGGGCTTGAGCGTTTTGACTAGCCAACGTTCTTCATGTGGACATTATCACAATTCCCAAGCTTTGTCCATACTTTGAGTCCATCCCAGTTCTTTGGCACATGGGACACTATAGACATGTAGATATTATAGATTAGTGGAAATTTCCATGCACCAAGCAGGACAGCAAATGAAAAATCAGGAACCATCCCCTATAATTTTTACCACTCATTTAAATGAGCCAAGTAATTATAAGTAAGAAATCCATCCAAAACATTTGTTAAAATTGTTAACCAAATTGAATTGAAACACCAAAAAGCCAAACATAAACACAGCCTAATCAAATCAATCTGTCAAGTCTTTAAAAAAAATGCAACAAATCTATATTTCCTTGTAAACAATATAAACACTGTGATAACAAATCAGTGATTGCTCACCAGTATATGTTGTAAGAATACCAATTTGATAACATCTTAATTTACAAATCTCTGTTGGTTTGGGAAAAATAAACAAAACAAGAATGTTAATAAGCCTATATGAACCTTTGAAATTTTGAATCCAAATTCGAATCTGGCTAAGATTCTGATTCAATTCGAGTCTTATTATTAGATAAATTTGTGGTGAATTTGAAATTTCGAATCTAAGTAAATTTCAGATTTGAATTCAATGGGTTTGGTTTGAAATTCAAATATTTTTATACTTAAGAATAATTTCAACTTTCTATGGTTTTATACAGCAAACCATTATAAGAAAGATATTAATTAATTTTGTTTATAACCTTTCATAAGTTAGTCATGAGGTTTTGTTTATGTGTTTAACTTAAGATTAAGTTTAAAATATTTGATTTGGATTTGATTCGAAATTTCTTTTTAGTATGATAATCGATTCAGATTCGATTTGAAAAACAATTTTGAGCATGATATTAGATTCGGAATCGGTTTGAGCTGGTTTGCCAAGATTCGGATTCGACTCAAAATGGAAAATCATGGATTTGCACAGACTTAGATGTTAACAAAAATAAATGTTATGTGCGTGGGTTCAAAAATAATCTTTAGATTAGACTTCATCAAGTGTTCAAGTGGAGAATATTGGTGATTATAATATGCTACCAGAATATATTTTTTAAACTGGATTTTATAGAACTAAGCACATAACTCAATTATGACCTGGGGCCTCTTTAATAAAGCTATAAGTCTACAATTTACAAGATAATTCACTTGTAAGATTGTTTTTTATTTACACTTGCATGGCTAATAACGAAAGGGGATAAACCACTTCTCAGCCAAGGATCAAAATATAATTACAATACAAATTATAAAATATTCGAAGCAAAAACTATGATGAAAAATAAAGGAATTGGGTATGTTTGTTCACTTTCAAAGTTAATTTCTTTTCAGTATATATAATTTCTTTCCTTGTCTTTTTAATTGCCATAAATAGCAAATATATAATTATTTATAAAAATTTAAAACAAAGGGATTAATCCAAATAATTAGGGGTGTGCGAGTAGGCATTTTTCACTTCAAGTTGAGCTTAAGTGTGAGTAGTAAAGAGGCGCAGTACAGTAAATATTTCCAGTTGAATTTCTGTAGAGATCCACCCATAAACCATAAATAAGTACAAATATATTTTTTTAGAAAAAAATGTATTGCCTCACAAATTCTAATTTTCAAATAAATGTTATATAAATGTACTTTTTTTTTAACTAGACCAAAGGAAATATTGAAGGACTCTATTTTCTATAAAATTATTTCTTAGAATTGAATCAAATTAATTAAA
>CABFOV010010785.1:0-15259 GCA_902141375.1 Timema poppense
AAGAGAGTTATTCTTATCCCGTCTGGAAGCCACAAGGTGGCGGGGTTCTAGTCACTATGTATAAATATTGTATACATATTTAGTTTATTGTTTTTCAATAAAACTATTGTTCTCTTGTAGCTCCCTGAGTATTATTTCTCTGAGAAGGTGGTTACACTTTGTCCATATAAATGGTGTGGAGCCATAGGCTGGCCATTCCTGCTCCGTGGTATAGTGGGAACTTACAAATGTATCTCAACAGTCTGATAGTCAGACTAGCATGAACCTCATCGACCAGACCATCCATCAGTTGATCTTTATTCAGCTGTAAATAGTAGGCTACAAACAACATTATCATCGATCTGAACTCTACATCATACTTAAACATTATCATAACTGTTCGTGTTACGCAAATAGTATTTGGTCGTTTATCAGAACCAAGCTTCTGTAATGGTGCGTTGATTTCAACTTAATCTGTATCTACTGTAAATGTATCTGTGAGCGGACTATGAGATCAGTGCCAGCTATCCGTAACATGAGCCGTATCCGGCTGTATAAATGCAAAGTTACAGCAATTGGTAAATTAGATGAAGTGGGATGTGCCTACGTGTGAGCTGCTGTTTCAGCTGTGTGAGTGACTGCGGTGTGACATTAATGCTTCCGGATTGGTCACTTTGACCGAAATGGGAGTTATGTTCAAGATTGCGTAGACTAGATTCTAGATATCCTAGAGTAGAGCTCTAGACAGTTGGCTGTTGACAGTTGTTAGAGTGTGATGGGAGAGTGTGTGAGTTCAGCGATGGCATGCATTGAGTGCGTTGAGCGCTATCAACGTGTAATAGTGCGTGTTGACAGTGGTTATGACAGTGGTTAAGACAGTGGTTATTGCCAGTTATCAGAGTGTGTTGGTAGTGGAGACAGTTGTTCTTAAGCAGACGACGTGTGTGTATGTGTGTGTAAGTAATTGCATTTCGTGTGCTTGAATAGCACCAGCGTAGGTTGGAAGTGACCAGATACTTCCCAAAACTTATAGGAAATAATAAAGTATGTTGGTGAGATAATAGACTGCCACGTTCTCAAACATCTGATAATGATCCCAAATATAGTTCTATGTCATCAAGAAGCCTATTTGTACACTTGACTCATTACCAATAAAACCTATACCAGAAATCAATCAGTTATACAATCATCGACTAGGTGACCCTCCCCAACCATAGCGACAAGATAATTGATAAGATAAGGGAGTTATTCACGATATGATCTCAATAAAAAGAGGTTTACACTTCATACTTAATCAACATTTGTGTGTATATACGATTAAGCTCTTTGCACCTTTGCACTAGACCTTTCTTTAGCGTTTACCCTCTGCTGACAGCTCAATTCCCCCCTCCCCTCCACTTTTCCCCTCTGTCTGAGCTACAGAGACAAATTTATTCCCATTTTAACTGATGTATAGGTGGTGGGCATGCCGTGCAATTTCTAAATAAATTAATAAATGGAAAGCTTATTAATCCATTATTGTAGTATAGTAATTCCTCCTTTCCCAACCCAGTAGTGGAAGGGGCAGGAGCGGATATGTCTGAAGAGAAAGGGGAGGAAGGAAGGAAGCACCTGTTGGTGGACAGGAATCAGAAGGTCTGTAGAGGAGGGGATGAAGTAATCACCGGGTGCAAGACAGGAATCTAGAGGCTAGACGAGGAGGAAGGGGGAGAAAGCCTCTCTCACTGAACCCTAACCTCGCTCATGAACTCTTGCAGGTCAATCAAACTGTATGTGCAAATACTCTCACTAAACACTAATTTAGCCTTCTTGATGACGTCACTGCTGGAAGAGCTGTATCAAACCACTCGGTGTTGTAAGATCAGATGTGATATGACGTGTTATCTTAATGTCCTTGAGAGTATTTACACTGAACACAGTGATGGGAGGGAGCGTGAGACTTGAAACGAGAAGGATTATGTAACCGTAGAGGAGTATTTGTTTCATTGTATCACAACTGACATTTAGCAGTCTTCGTATAGTTTTAAGAAGCAATCTTGATTGAGAGCCATGTTCAGATATCTGTATGGGTAAATGAATGAATTGATGTGGAGTTTATCAGAATGTAAACTACAAAGTAATAAAATACTTCTATCTGTAGCTGCCATATTGTTACACCCAGTATGAAGGGTGAAATGCTATAGCTATGTTTTTCTAACCGTGTTGACGTTTTCAAATCACAATCGTGCTGGCTATAGACAGGTACGTTAGGATAATCGTACAGTTTTCAAGTACGAAAGGCTATCTCAATGTTCTATCCACTCTTGATTAAATTAAGAAGATTGGTACGATTTATATAATCAGTCTTAATATGTGGTGCAAGACCAGAGATTTTACTTAGCTCGATTCTAGAGAGTGTCTCTGAAGTGGGTGGGGCATCTCTTTGTGTAGTATCATCGTCTGTGGGTGAATTAACAAATATTAGTTCTTTTGCATTAATCAGTAATCGAGATTAGTTTTCAATTAATCTTAGTATGAGATTAAAGGGATGCGTACGACAAATATATCTGCTCCAGCATGTGCAGAATGGGGCAAAAAAATGTAACTGGGTTACTCAGTTATACCATACTAGTTAGGCTCTCTTTATCGTGTAATTATTTGTTGTACATGTTTTTCTCCATTTTGAACGACAAATTACATGTGATAAACTATTCGGCAAACTATGTTAGTGCTATATACTGGTGTAACATTTCTGATCACTGAGTCAATGTTTTTCCAAACCTGTTGCAGATTTCTTAGAGTTGTGTGAAACAGTTTTATCTTAAATTTAACCACAGAAACTCATCACACAACGTGAGGTATGGACTTTGAAGTGTATAAGTAAAGTTTGTCTTCTTCTAGACTCCACCCCACATTATGAAAATACGTCTGCTCTACATTCCGTAAAGCTAGATAGTATAGTTGAGTTAAAATAATTACAACTCTCGATGTATATATCTCTAGCTTGTTTATATTATAGGGGAATCTTGAAAGATATGGAGTATGCCATTATCAACAATACTCTAATCAGGGTTGTTCCCTCAGGATTGAATGCTAATTTTGTTAAACAACTTTTATTGGAAGGCCACATTTGAATAATGTAAAATACAATTGGGCCATGACAAGTAGGAATGTCTCATAGAAGACGCGGGAAGTACCCACCGTCAGCGTTCAGACACATACTCACCCGACACTCCATATTGGTGAATACGTGATGTAGCTTAGCGCCATCAGTGGCAGCCATTTCACGTCTGGCATTGTCTTTCAGTTCCTAAATAAATCTTAGCTTTTTGGCATGAACTGTGACTATTAAAAGTCCCTAGAGAAATAAATCTGGAGGTGTCAGGTCAGGAGACGTGGATGGCCGCAGGTCTTTGGAAATACTCGTGTTCTAGAAAAAACTGACAATTTCTTCAATATTCCTATTGTAGGTGTGGCAAGTTACACCATCCTGTTGGAAGTAACCAATAGCAAGTTCCTGATCATCCAGCTGGTTCACAAACTCAGTAAATATATTCAAGTATCGGTCGGTATCTACCATGCCTTCAAAATAGATGATACCCAATGATACTAGACACCAATTTTCGCTGGATGCAATGTGACTTCATGAATGGCGTGGGGGTGGGGATTATCACTGGTCCACACCAGTGTTTACATAGCAGAGTGTACATAGCCGAAAAAATGGAACCATGCTTCGTCAGTAAGCCATGTTATTTCCAACAGGGTGAGGTTTTCAGCAAAACATTAGGCCAAACATTGAAAGTAATCTAGTCGTCTTGCAAAATCGGGTGGTTGTGGCTCGTGCACAATTGTGATACAATAAGACTTGGTATTTAAATGTTTGGCCGCTCTTTGACAGGATGAATACGATCGTCCAATCTCTTGGGATAGCCCCTGAAGAGATGTCTTGGGGATGCCAATATCCACTGTATCGCATGCTGTATTGTATCCTCCATCATCTTGGACAGTCTCCCCGTATCCTGATCTACCAAGCTTGCCTTATCTCCTGTTTCTTCGCCAAGTTCAAAATAGTGGCTCTGTTGGGTGGTGTAAGCCCACCAAATTTATTCAGAAACTCCCTCTGACATAGTTCGAAGGAAATGGTCACCCAGTAATGAAGCATGATGAACACACACTCTTCAATGAGTACACCATCTTTCTTACACCAACTCGCTTACACTGGCTGATGAGATACGTTCCCGCTCTATTGTCTAGACAGATGGCACGTCGATGTGGCACCCAGCTGGCCATCATCTAATAGGTGTTTAGTCCTGAGTGAATCACTCTATACTTCCAGGTAGCTCTGTATTAAGAAGTAGTTTATTTATTATATTTAGAAGATAATGATGAGGTAGCATGGATAAGCCTTCTTGCTGGATATATATTAAACTATGATTGATCAAACCAACATATCATTCCTATTTACGATTCTCTTATCTCAATATAATATGAGGAAGGTAGCTCTCTGTCAGATGCGAACTCTGACCTTTCAATGTAAGAGTCTTATACATGGTTACTCGGATCATTGGCTAACATTCTTTTTTATGACCAATAAAGCTAAAAGAGATATCCACATAATGCAGTAAAGAAGTCTTAATAATGTCTATAATTATATACGATGGTTAAACCCCTGAAATACTGTGTGGTTTCAAGAACAGGTCTTGGACTATTGAAACTATAAAAGTATTCGATAAGACACTCATATTTGTTCATATGTCTAACGTCACCCAATGCTTACCCTTTCCACTATCTTTACCGATATTGATAATAGCACTCTCTTTGCTCCATGGTTTCCTAGGAGGAAAAGCAACTTTATGAAAACGGCTGTAAAGTATGGAATCTTTAATGTTTTAACCTTATAGGTATGTTTCGGTAAGAGGTCATCTAGATAGCATTTTAATCGTGTTTTTCTTTTACTATGGATAAATATACATTTCTTCACCCAAACGATTTCCTCAAGCATACGATTATGTCTTCGAGTCTTGCTTAGTTAATTACTATTTGCCTTTGGTCTATTGACAGCTTTCACAATTCCAGCAGCAACTCCTGCGGCAGCTACTAGAGTGGCTATCAGAGGAAGTATAGGTAGAATTCCTACCTTCGTGGTATTTTTCTTCTTTCACGTTGTAAAAGGTTTATTAGCACGTCGTTGACGGCATTGTCCTTTCATCAGACCAGCTCATCACAACATTAGATACAGCCCATGAGGCAGCTTACTCACCCAACTTAGAAACTGATACAACAACCTTTTTATAGGCTTTCACGAAAAGCTTACCACCCATGGTATTTCGTTCAGCAAGATCTATGAATTGAGAGTAGGTGCTATTGTGCTCTTTACAAGACTGATCTAACACATTAGAAACCAGCCCACATAAATATATCCTAGGGGCATAAATTTTCAAAAAGAAGTTCTGATGTAATATTTCTTCTAATAAAGCCTAGAAAAATATAATTTACAAATAAATTACCGATAAAGGTAACGATTATTCCAATATCTTAAAGGCATCCAGTTGTCAAAGGCTTCGCAGTGAGGGGCCCACAAAGCTCTTTATGATTGTGGGAAGGGGAAGGTCAAGTCCCCAATATACATTTTGCTCAATTCCCCTCTCCACCCTACACAATATATGAAACATCATTGAGATGGTGGAAGTCACCTTGTTGTACCTCACTGTTCAGTCAACCTTGTATCTTTCCTCCGCACTTGCACTGGCAGCTCCAACCTCCCCCCCTCCCTTCTGCCTGGACCACTCGTGATCCATGTTCTCTGAGCCGTCCGTGACGCTCTTACCTTTGTAATCAACTCTCTTCTTCCTATTGGCTCGCTTGGCGGCCAATAGCACTCTCGTTTTCCCGAATCAATGGGAAGCTCCCTTTTCTCTGATTGGACAAAGCCAGGCAGCAGCGGAGGGTATATAACCCGGTGAAATCTCGAGCCGAGTCAGTGGTAACCTACCCTGGCGAACCACCTTGTGAAAGAGCTTAATAAATTGGCATTCTACGAAAGAACATTTGCGTCATCATCTATTCCTTCCACGACTACCCCTTACCTCCCACCACGACTCACGTTGCCGGGACTGTTCCTTCACCTCCCACCGCGACTTCGTGTTGCCGGGACGTTCCTTTGCCTCCCACCGCGATTCCGTGTTGCCGGGACGTTCCTTTGCCTCCCACCGTGACTCCGTGTTGCCGGGACTCTGTCCTCCTGATCATCCCTTCAGATGGTGATCCCACGGGATGGGATACACCAACCGCACCGGCAAGGCCCACCGACAGAAGACCCTAAAGAAGACAGTGGCAACNCTTCTACTGCAACCACCAGACCTCCGAACACCAACACTCCACTCCAGGATCTCCGAGAGTAGATAATTCCTCCCCTCGACTTCCCCCTACACCGACCATCCGACCCCCACCTACTCCAATTTCCCCTTTTAGCCCTGAGGGCTACCATTTACATACCCTGACCACCCCAGAACCCGCCTATGTTTTCTCCCCCATCTCCCTTCCTTACCCTCATCCACTGGACCCACGAGATCGACGCCTAACAACCAACGTCGCCCGGAAGCTGGACTTCGACGAGACCAAACCAGGTACCGCGAAGCCGCTGTGAAGGGATAACAACCTGTCTTCTTGTAAAATATTACCTCCAGTTGTATCTCACCATATGAAACATCCGGTAGATGGTGGAGCTCACCTGTCTTCTTATAAACGATCACCTCCAGTTGTATTTCACCATATGAAACATCCTGTAGATGGTGGAACTCACCTGTCTTCTTGTAAATGATCACCTCCAGTTGTATCTCACCATATGAAACATCCTGTAGATGGTGTAGCTCACCTGTCTTCTTATAAACGATCACCTACAGTTGTATCTCACCATATGAAACATCCTGTAGATGGTGGAGCTCACCTGTCTCCTTGTAAAAGATCACCTCTAGTTGTATCTCACCATATGAAACATCCTGTAGATGGTGGAGCTCACCTGTCTCCTTGTAAAAGATCACCTCTAGTTGTAGCTCACCATATGAAACATCCTGTAGATGGTGGAGCTCACCTGTTTTCTTGTAAAGATCACCTCCAGTTGTATCTCACCATATGAAACATCCTGTAGATGGTGGAGCTCACCTGTTTTCTTGTAAAGATCACCTCCAGTTGTATCTCACCATATGAAACATCCTGTAGATGGTGGAGCTCACCTGTTTTCTTGTAAAAGATCACCTCCAGCTTGAGCTCAGTCTTGCACTCCAGAGACTTCTCGACCTCCATCTTGTGATCCTCGGATGTATCGGGCCCGTACAGGAATTTACACGCGCACCCCTTCTGCATAATCTGTGCCCGTGCCCAGCCGGTCAACTCACAGAATCCATCCGAGCAGTACACGATGGGGTACAGAGTAGGTACTTGGGCATTACCAAGCACAAAGTTACTGTCTGAAACAGAAAGAATACGTAATTAATAAATGTTTTTTATATAAACTGTAGTTCGTAGTAGACTAATAATTTAATACGAAATTGTAACGTCCCATTTGGACCACATTTAAATCAATTTAAAAAACAATCCCAGAAAAAACAGATATTCATAAAATACAATAAAGTAATATTAATTTTATTTTATTTAAAACAATTTTGGTCTTTCATTAACACTCAAATTGATACTCAGTATTTCCTTGATAATCTACAAATAATTTCAATTGCTAAGCTTAATTAGGTATTCTTTTTTTTTGTCATTTAATGTACTATAAAGTAACAGTTTATCTAAGACAAATATTTAACTTTGGATGTTTATGCACTGTTTATTTTTCATGATAAAATTTAGCTAAAATAAGTTTAATAATTTTTTATAAATATTATGATAAACACCATTTTTACATCTAAGCATAAATAAAAAGTATAAAGTCAAAATTACATCGTAAGCGGTAGCTATTGACTGAAATCAGACGATGTTTCACAAAACGGGTATAATTTATTACATTATACAAATGTAACATAAGGGAAGGTATTTCATGGCTTTAATATAAATTTGTAAACATTTTGAGAACAGTTATCTAATTAATCTTGCTCAAGATTTCTTAGTGAAAAATAATTTAACAATTTAAAACTTTTTAGTATAGTCTTAGGGTTTATTTTTTTAGAATAGAATATATTACAAATGAAGTATGGATATTTATATAATTCACGCAAGCACCATCTAAGAGTAAAGCTACTACGTATATTAGGGCTCTTTGATTATTCAGATTTCGAGCTTCAAGCCAAGCTCGTCATTTAATATCGAGATCGAAAGTTTTGTAGAGTTGTTATTTTCGAGCTTCCACTCTATGTGCTTAATAATCGATTTTTAAAATGCAATAATAAGCAAAGGCTATTAAATTTAGATAATATCGGCATTTCCGCTTATAAATCATTCGGTTACTTAATAAATTGTTAAAATTAATATCAATTTTAACATTAATAACGTAAAATAACTTTAAAACTACTTTCAACCGGTAAATGTATTCAATATTGTCATCCATTTTGAAGTATCCTTGATTGAAGTTTTTACTTGTATTGCCATGGGAAAGCAATGAAAATAAACATAGCTACATACCAAACCCTTCCTTCATCTCTGACAAGACATCTTGTGAATGTGGGGAACGCCAGGTCTCCACCGTAGTTTGGATTCCACGTTAAACTGTAGGTCCTCCATTTAATCTCACAATCACCCTACCATTACGCATTAGCATAAGTGCGTACAACCCGAACGGTTAGTAAGACGCGGTGCTAATAATAATAATAACATAGCTAAATAGATTACTAAATAATTGAATGATTATTTTTACTATTTTTATCTAGTCCCTTTCCAAAATAATAATTTTTGTTAAATATAAAATGTATTATAAAGAATATATTATTATATTGAATTCTTTCGAAACCAAGATTATTTAAAACTCGTATTAATTAATACGTTTAGCTACAAAACTAGCACTAGTTAAGTTACTATTTAGTCATAAAATTATTTTGGCTAGCTTGTCTAAAAATCAATGTTAATCTTACTTATTGCAATAAATATTTTAACAAACTTATTAAATTTATATTAAAAAATCATTCACTGTTTCATATTATTTGCTATATATGTTATTTTAATAATATTATTTTCAATTTTAAGTATTAACATCAACTTTTATAAGCATTAAAAATTAAATTGAAGTAAATGTCTCAATAAGCTAATGTCTAGCGAGAGCCCGTACAACGCGCATGTGAAACTGCTTATAGAGGACGTGGTCATGCACGGTTACACTAAGGAACAATAAATGAATTATGAAACACTTCAAAATTCTAACTGTTCATGACTCTAAAGTTTTATAATAAGGTTAATTAAGTTACTTAAGCATATTTTATGGAAATATTAGCTTATTAAAACGTCAATTTTTTAAAACTTATTTAACAAGAATTTTGGGAACTATTACTTTTTCATTGATGTCTCTTCATATGAAAAATAAATTCTTCTTAAAATTTAAAGCAATGTGTAATTTTGAAGAATTGGGAAGTGCAAAGTGTAAGAAGAAATAGAGAAGTGTGTTTGTATATATTTAGACCTAACCTAACTATACTTTCAGGTTGGCTTCCTTCACTATCACTTTACATTACTGTGAAGTGCTTATACAATCTTTACTATACACCTTCAAACCAACACACAATTATTCATTATATTAACCTTTTTATAATTGTTTGTGAAGTTATATTTTTATATGTGTGCTGTTCTTATTTTTAAAGTGATATTTCTAATTGTAAAACCTATATTTCCATTTTTTTCAAAAGTATTTACTATTTTTTTTTAATAAAAATGAGTGTCATTCATATTTTAAGAACATGTATTTTACATATTTTTTTAAATCTCAAAGTTTATGATGTGACATTTACATTTAAAATACACAAATCAATATTCTTAACATTTTAAAATTTTGAATGTACTAGAACTTGACTCAAAACTCGGGAGCTTTTAGAAATACTTGATTCAAGTTTGACTCGAATGAAAAACCCCAAGTTCTCAGACCCCTAAAATATACTATGTAAGTATTTTTATTAGCATATTTAAGATATACCATTATTTTGATGGTGTATTTGAAATTAAAATACGTTAATTTTTAATTTCAGCCTTTTACTTCAGCCATAACAGTTAATAATTATTCAACCAAATTAAATATAAGCTATAACCATATTTATATCTTTCATGTATTTTTTGAAATTATTTCGACCTTGATTCGTTAATATTTACCAAGTAAATCTTAAATTATCAGAAACTCAGGAACCAGATAATTTTTGGGTGAATGGGTCAATTAATCTCCCTTTTTACTTTCTCCCTACCTCATAGGTATAGAAAGTATTGTGATCGTCAAAAGAATCAAACTCAAGATTTTGATGAGTTTTCACGTTTCGTGACCACCAAATCCAAAAAACTAGTTTATGAATTTCCATCTGTTTGTCTGTCTGTCTGTACCTTGAAGTAGACCCTAAAATATTTTACCGATCAGGCTAAAACTTGTTATCTAGGCTTTACATGGGGTTGCTTGAAGAGGTTTTTGGAATTTGATATTTAACCTTAGAATTAAGTGTAGCTTCATTATGGGCTGAAAAAGACAAAAATGGATTTGATTAAATTCGACTTTTAACGATTTTAATTAAATTTCATGTATGAACATACATCAGTATTACAAACAAAATGGCTTCCCACCATTTATCCTCAAAACTATTTTAAAAAGTTCCGTGCTGATTCGTAAATTTGTATTTTATTAATCATATCTTTGTAACTCTTTGAGATATGAAATAACTTATCATTGCGACCGTCAAACAAAATATAAACTGAGATGTTGGTGAATATCGACTTTTCATGAAACCCCGAGCCTTTAAAGTGGTCTTTGAAATGTCGTCTGTCCGTGAATCTGTCTAACCCTAAAATTATGAGTAGTTCACTCAAGGGCAAAAAGAGAAAAGAGCGTTTTTCTCAAAATCATCTCTAACGATTTTTATCAACATTTTTATATAGGAGTTGATTAAGATTATAAACAAAATGGATATTTTCATTTTCCGATGAAAATGAGTTTAGGGTACTTTACAGGAGTGGAAATTTCCGTATCTCCGCAACAATTTGAGATACTAAATAACTTATCATTGCAAAATTCTAGCACTATTAAACATTAAACACTTTTATTTGAAATATATTTTTATAAAATCAATTATTTCTCAGATATTGCCAATATTAATATATTTTTGTGAGACACACTACTTATGTTTTAACAAAATAATTCTCTAATGCTAGAGAGTAATTAAATATTAGTAAGTCTCTCAAAAATATATATTATTTTTTCTTTAACCTCTTAGGAGAAATGTTTGAGCAGCAATGATCTATATCCATTTTATACTCAATAGCCAATATTCACATTTTTTATTGGTCAAAATTTATAAATGAGGAATTTAATAGCAATGCGATAACCATAAGTTGTGCAACCCTCTTTTTTTATTGATCCAGATATTCATATGAGGACATTATCTCTTTAAAAATCAAATTATAAAATTTAAAAAAAGGAGTCAAAAAATGTTTTACGGAAGTATAGCGCAATTTGTGCCTGGGTTTGCTAGTGTATATTATTTCACTTCACATATTACTAGTTTTCAGTAAATATATCAATTTTTAAACAATAGAGCGAGAAAGTCCGTGTTAAGTTGCGTATCATTAATTTAATTTGGGTATTGATACAATTTTCGATAATCCATTTTTGATACTCTCAAAACTATTCAAAACTGATGTTCAATAATATCTTTAACTCTGGTTTAGCTAAAAGACTGTGCCTAGTGAGCAATAAATATTGGCTGATCAGCATAAGTTTGACCATATTAAGTGGGTCAATCATGTGTTCAACAAAAGGAGAGGGTCTGAAGAAGATCACTTAAGTTGCCCCCCCCCCCAACTCCTCGAAGTTAAAATTTAAATGTACCACCGTTTGGCACCTATTTTGCACAGTTTTTCACCCAAGTATTACGTTTTGCACCCTAACCCCAGATACGATACGACTGTTAATGTTTAGGGGGGGCCAAGTCAATAGTAACCCCCCCCCCCACTATGAAAATGTTGGATTTTTAATGCCATCTTAAAAGTTCTGTTTTGCACCTAAGTATGGCGTTTTGTACCTGAATAGTTTTTCAAGAAAAAAATATTTAAAACGGTAAAAAGTGTGGGGGCCAAGTNCTATGAAAATGTTGGATTTTTAATGCCATCTTAAAAGTTCTGTTTTGCACCTAAGTATGGCGTTTTGTACCTGAATAGTTTTTCAAGAAAAAAATATTTAAAACGGTAAAAAGTGTGGGGGCCAAGTTAAGTATAGCCCCCCACTCACTGATTGGGGTTCTTTTCAATGCAAAAATAAAAGTCCTGTTTCGCACCCAAGTATGGCGTTTGGCACCCTAATAGGTTAGCGAGAAAAAATATTTAATATACAAAAAAATGAAGTCTTTGGACCTTCCCTCCCGCCCCCACACCCTCAAATTAAGAATGTAAATATACCATAGTTTTCTAAATATTTAGCACCGTTTTGGACCTTAATGGCTTTTTAAGAAAAATAAATAAATTTAAAGTTAGAAAATGTTCGATGGCCAAGTTAAGTGTAAAACCCCCAATTTAGAAAAAAAAGTTGTTTTTTTGTACACCCCACTTAAATTTTCCTAGGAAAACTATCATTTTCTAAGTACAATAAAAACCTTTTTCACAAAAAATTCAAACAAAATTGACTAAACCAATTTTTTTAATATTTCAAATTTAAAAAAAATAATTGTAAACTACCCTCAAATTATTTATATTTGTTAAAAATAAATATATCTTCTTATTTATCATGATAAACAATTAACAGACACCCATTTAAATAATATATTAAAATGCTTTTTGGAAGATTTCAAATTTTCTAAAATTTATCGTAAACTATCCTTAAATCAATATATTTTATAAAAATCAAGATACGTTATTATTAAATCGTGTAAAATAGTCCTCAATTGGCAAAATTGTAAAATCTATTTTCAAAAAACCCACTTCAGTGGCAGAATTGTCCAAGGCGTCAATTTCCTGTTGGACTGGCCTGCTGGAGATGGAGAGATCGATGTTCGAATACCGGTCATGTCTACTGAGGGTATTTTTCCCTCAATGGTTTTCCACTCTCCTTCCACGCAAATGCAAGTAGATCACCTTTAAAACGCTTCCTTCCTCCTCCCTACCCCATTATAGTAATGATAATAGATGCGTGTAAGCTGAACAGGCAGTAAAACGATGTGATTAGAAATTTTTTCTTTTTTAAACTACAATTGTTCAAATATCAGTAATCAGCACTACTATTAAATATATTGTTTAAGAAAAAACAATAGATAAGAAATTATTTTTATTGTAAATAACTTGACAGATAACCATTTTGAGCCAAATCGTTAAAGCTATTCTCAAAATATTTAAAATTTTATAAAAAATCAGTCTTTGGTAAACTACCCTTTAGTGAAATTTTCCCTAAAAACAAGTGTACATTTCTATTTGTCATTTTGAAAACACCACATATTTACATATTTAACCAAACCGTTAAAGATATTTTCGAAAATCTTTTGACTTTACAGAAATGATTCTTCATTAAACTGCAGTAAAATAAATTTCTACTCAAGTGTACAGTGTTATTTGTCAGATCAAACACTAGCTAGATAAACAATTCAAACCAAATTTGTAGAGCCTTCTCGAAATATTTGTAATTTTCAAAATCCACTCTTTAATAAACTACCGTTAATATGAAGATTAGTGTCAAAATCAACACAAACTCCCAAAGTATAGCCATTGACTGTATATATATGTAGATATACATTCAACGGTATAACATTTATTTTTGAACAAAATCATTCAAACAATTTAAGTATTTATATTCAGAGAAATCCAATTTTTTAATTCAGGAGAAAATAAAACGTAAAGCTTCATCATAATCTCTAGGTTGAAAATGTTCATGATTACAATAAGACTATTTTCTCTCTGTATAAGAAAATAAAAATTCATAAAAAATAAAATTTAAACTATATTTAAAGCATACTTTCTAACTTGTGAATAGTTATTTCTTAAAAGTCAAACATTTAAATATAAAATACAGTTCTTATTTAAATTCTACATAATATACATTTTTTTTAAAAATATATTAAATATTCTCAACTTTTCAAATTTGGATTAAAATATGTTGGGGCAGATATTTTACATTTCTCAGCTGTATAACAAGGCAATTTCAAGTTGAATAAAACATTTTATTCAGCACAAAAGTGTATCTATTAACAGGACCTAAAAAATTATAATTTTCACTATTTCAGAATATTATGAAAAAAAAAACTACTTAATGAGCCATGGTCCGGGATATAAAGCGCCTCGTTATTTTATAATTAATAATTTCCATTAATGAGAAAAATTGTCTTAAATTCTAAATGTCAATTAAATTAAGTTTTTTAATGCACAACTTTATTTTATATATATATATATAATAATCAAACCTTTATAATAATATATAAATATAGGTAAATAGTAGCTTTATAGTATTAAAGATGCCCTTGCACACCCTTCCAGCTCGAACACATTCCATAAAAGAAGTTCAACTAGGGTCGTTATGTTCTTACACTGACCACGTGGGCAAGATAACCATCGGAACCGACAGTTGCTCAGCAAGCATTTTTAAGATAGCGATAATAAACGTTTTCAGAACTATTTAAATTTAAAGTAACTGAATATTGTGAAAATTATGGTATACCATTTATATTTACAAAGTAAACCCGTCGGAAAAGGACACCAGCCTTATCCATATAAAATAGAAACGTCACCAAAAAAGGTAAAAATTTTCAAATATGGTGACACTAAAACTCAAATATAGGACACGTGTATATCAGAGTAAAAGGGTAAAAAAAACTAGTGTGTAAAACTGTTTCTAAAGGAGGCATTAAAACAATAAATTAATTTCTACTTTAAAGTTAGTGAATTACTAAGGTGTAAAACATTGGGTGAAAACAGTTTGAAACTAAACACATTTACAAACTTTGGAAGTCCATGAATATAATATGACACTATAACTTTGTGTTATAGTTAATTATTTTTCTGATTAAACTATTAATGTTCTAAACTTCATGTTTGTTAGTGGGCCACATGGACATCTGTAAGGAACTAGTGGGCCACATGGACATCTGTAAGGTCTCTAGTGAGCCTCATGGACATCTGTAAGGTCTCTAGTAGGCCACATAGACAT
>CABFOV010010786.1:0-15257 GCA_902141375.1 Timema poppense
ATCGGCAGTCTAGACTTCTGGGAGAGTATCATGTTAGACCATGCAACCACTGAAGCGGGTAATCTTTCTATTCACACAATTTCGGTAAGATGAGTTTATAATTTTCCTATGAATATAGGACTTAAAGGTCCCTTTAATCGTGAGGCTATTTTTATAAAGATGTCTTTTAAAAATATACATTAAGTAAACACATACGTTTAAACTGATTTCATTTTAAAACTTCGACGTGTCCAAACACTTCAAATTCTTCTACTTCCCTTTAAGTATAAAACTTGAATTCACATGACACACACAGCTGCAAACATCCTCGAGCTATTACATAACTTTTTTCAAAAGTTCTCCCTCGAATGTTGACACAAAGTTTTATCCAACAAGGTTATCCCCCCCTACCTCTCCGGTAACAAAAGATTGCCATCCACTGAAAAGCAAGACCTCCTATAACCCCACACGCGCAATCTCTGACTAATCTGCTCTTAGCATGGCTCACCAGAGCTTCCTATTGTCACAATCTCACTTCACTTCCACATTGCGCAATGTTTTGTCATAATAATTGTCCCGGGAATGAATAGCACTCCACTTACATACAGACAAGACTACCAACTGCAAACATTGTATCTCTCTTTTTATTGGTATTATTGATGGTCATAAGAAGTGGAGGGAAGGATTCAGGATTATATATATATATACATAACTTGTGTGTGTGTGTGTATATATATATATATATATATACACACACAAGTGACAATAACTATAGTCCGTTACCGCAATAGATTTGTAAATATATATAGGCTTATGAAAGGTAAAGGGATGAAAAAAAAGTATTTGAAAAATGTATCTATTTATTTAGTAATATGTGTATTATTAAGTAACAAGTGTTCAAATCCAGGTTTGAGACTTAAAAATAAAGATGCATTGTGGGATATGAGTAGGAAGGGACTTTTAGAAAATACAAACAAATCTTGGCGATCAATACTGATAAATTTGTATTTAATTATCAATTTATAAGTATTATATTTTCATAGTTATTGATGGAATTTATCCCAAATTAAAGCTGGAGAAAACACGATGTTTCATATAGATATCTGATATTTTTTGATCATTGCATCTTACTACCGGTTCAGGTTATAAATGCAGATGATGATAAAATCACCTCTACAATGTTGTCTTCCTGATTCCTACCCTATTAGAGTAATAATCATATGTTTGTATAACCTGAACAAGGGACGCGGTGATGATTACCTTAGAATTGCGACATTTTCCGTGAAACTTCGTTTAACATGACCTAAGTTTATTGTCTCATGATTTGATTTTTTTTTAGCTATAAAACTTGAAATGTAAGTTTTTAACCGTATTTTGAAGGGTATGTGAATTCTTGTTACGTCACTCCATTTCAGTCTGAGCCATAGTTTGAAATAACAAATAACTTAATATAGAGCGTGAGATTTCTAAACGTATACGACGTGTCCCAGTGCTTAGCTAGACGAACTAATAGGATAATCTATATTTTTACGGTTTATATAAATCCATATACTATAAAGTCACGTGACTCACTTACTCACTGACATTGATGTTTACCCACTTCCAGATGAGCCAGAAACTCTAAACTTGGCAAACTTAGCCTGTAACCGACGGGAAAATTCCAAAATTAAAAGAAATAATTTTTTAACCCCCTAAAAAAAATTAAAAACGGTGGAGCAACTTTAAAGTCGGATCGAACCTTTTTTTGGAGGTCTCTTGTAGTTGAACGGTAAGACCTATCAAAAAACTTATTGCACCAGCAGCCGCGGATTTGTCGTATCTCCATCGGTTATATCTTAGATAGAGCTAGATTATTGATTTTAGGTAAATTTGGAACATTTTCCTCATATTTTTTTTAAACTTTCTGACACACTTATGGTACAGATAGAACCATAAAATTGACCAGGCAGATTGGCATAAGCGTGCCAAATTTGATGATTCTAGCTGCCCTATAAGTATGGAGAAACTAAAATAATGTGTGAAAAATACAATACAATACAATACAATACTGGTAACTTTAAGTTGTTACGTTGAAAACAACGCTAGAATTACATTAGCTTACATCCACTTGCAAAGAAAACCCAATGGGGGTTTGGGAACGGAGCCCCCAACGAGCAAAGCGAGTAAACACGTATAAAACTATAATCTCACTAGTTAAAATTATATGTCATCAAGCATATATAGATAATCAATTCAAGCATCTATGTTAATTTACTACAAACACCGCGCTTAAGTTGACGCAAGAAAAGTTTTTGTAGTTTTTATAGCAACACTTTTTTTTTGCCAAAATAAATAAAACAAATTTCCAGTAGAAACATAAAGTTTAGTTTTATTCACATTTGTTGAAAATCTGTCATAATCATAATTAATTAATTAATACACCTACAAATTATTTATAAAGATTTTTAAACGTGAATTCACTATATACTACTCTTAAATTTAATTCACTAAATTTCAAACAAGAAAGAAAGAAACGTTTTAAATGAAGGGAAAAGTTGTCTAAAAACTCTTGAAAGGTAATTAAGAACTGTTGATGTCACCATGTGAAGATAATTAAGTTCTATAAGTCTAATGGATAATTATTTGATTTATTTTGACCAAAATTTTTTTCTTACTACTAAAAAAAACTGCAAAAATATTGTTAACCATTGTATTTTCATCTACCTTAAACCAAAACCAAAAATCAAAATAACTATGAAATGAACATCCAAACCCCTCACAGTTTTCAACACAAGCCAAATTGGCTTACTATTCTACATTAGAGTGATAACATTTCTTTATTTGTAAAAAAAATAAGCTCAATGCAGAACATTTCGAAATTTTTTTGGCAGTAAAAACCGTCGTTTATCAAACTCTATTTTTTCTTAGTAAAGAAAAACACTTTTAATAGGATGTTGTATATGCATAAAAAAAAAGTAGAGCATAATTTTATATTCTAAACAGATGTCGCATAAATAATTCGACTTAACTTTGTATTCATGAACGTGAATCAAATATACATAATGACGACAAAGAAATGTGTTTCTTCACCCCCTCTACACCCGTCCTCCCCAGCATTCCAGATAATTAAACCGAAGCCACACACATACACACGGGAACCAGTTTCCATTGTCGCCGGAGTAACTTTAATTTGCTTAGCCTAACTCTAATCTGTGTGAGCATTGAACACCCCGGTCTTTTGCTCGGTCTGCTATTTCCTAGGGCGGAGCGGACCGAGTGCACCCATCGGACGCACAATGAGGGGATGATTTATGTGGAAATTAGCCACAGCAAAGGGGGCAAAAAAAAAAGGGAGCACCCTGTATCTAAGAAGGGGTGAGAAGGGTTTGACCCCTATCGCTAACTTGTGTGTGCATACATGTAATAGATTATTGGACAGATGTGGAAGTTTTGGGTGAGGTGATTAGTGTGTTAAACGTTTGGGTGATATGTGGCGGTGAAGAGGGGTGTTGGGTAAGCAGGGGGAACGGGGTACACACCATGCAGAGTAGGCTATACACACTGACGAGTCATATGTTGCATGTGCTTAAGAGTTTCGATAGAATGCATGCGTGGTTTTATTCCGTCATTAGTTGAAGGGGCGAGGGGGTTACCCTCTCGCCAATTATTTTAAAATGAACGCATTTAAGAATGATGAGAACTTATTTTGTGAATAATGTTTGTTGTGAAAATTATTTTTAGTGTGCCTAGGATTACGCGTGCACTTGAAACTAAATAGTTGTCTGTATTGAGGATGTTTTCCTTCGGTACGAAATGATCGACAAAGGTTGCCTACTGCATCAAGGTCAAGGATCGCCAAGGGCAAGGAAGCATTCAAGAGGAAGAGGTTATACTGCTGACCAGCAAGTTAAATTTGGAATTGAGGAATACACTGAAGAAATGTTACAACTGCTGTTTGGAGCGGAAACTTGGACTCTTAAGAAGTTGGAAATAAATAACCTACTTGGAGGGTTTTGAAATGTAATGCTGGAGAATACTTGAGAAGATCATGTGGACAGACAGGGTGATAAATGAAGTCCTAAGAAGAGAGGGTGAGAAGAGAACCATTTTGGACGTGATTTCTTGGTACAAAGAAAACTGGATCGGACAAATCCTTCGGAGGAACTGTCTTCTGCACGACGTCATAGAAGGAAAGGTTTAGGGAAAGAAGAGCTTAGGAAGGAGGAAGACTCAAATATATATGACGTCTTAAAGGAAATAAGAAAATTCTGGGAGCTGAAGGAGGAGACAGAGGACAGGACTAATTGGCGGTCTAAGTTCACTGACTAAAATAATATCGTAAGACAGAACACCTAATAATAACACAATGGATTTCACATAAGCACCATGTGTAGCCTACGTGCTCTACTCCTAAGGATAAGGAAAGTTCGATGCAAAACAGTAAAGGGCGCATCCAATAGTTAATAGTCAATTTTACAAGTTAATGGGTAGGCTTAATTCTTTTAGATAAAGATTTGTTTCTTTTAGCGTATGCATATTTTTACGTTGACTTTGCCTCTCAATCTTATTTTTAGCTTTTTATAACAAGACCATTAGATTTTATTTGCGTCAAACACTGAAGCGTATATAATACATAATATGAATATATCAAAATATATTAACCCGCTTCGGTGGACGCATAGTTGAAGGCCTCAATCTCACAATAGACTAGACTGCCGGTGGCGGGGTGATCGTGGTTCAATCCCGGTCGGATGTACTTAGTGTTTTTCCCTTAATGGCTTCCCACTCTCTCTCTCTCTCTACACACAAATACGGGTACATTTTCTCTAAGATCTACCTTTCTCACTCCTAACCCATTAGCGTAATTATTACATAAGCGTATAATATGAATGGGTAGTAAAATACGATGCTAAAAAAAGCCCGTGTAAATTAAAGTATCCAACTTTCTAAGGAGCAAGTCTCAAATAATTATTTTGTTAAAATGTCTTGATACACTTTGAAAACACTTTTATATGTAGGCCCCCCCTCCCCTACAATAGGCCTATATTATACCCCATTCATACTGGATTCAAAATATAAATAAGTTACTTATTGATTAAATTATGCCCTGAATACCAATTTCCTTAGCAAACATTTTGTTTATTTATTTTCTTTGTACAACCCATATTTCTAGTAAAATGGTAGCCCGCACTTAAAAAAGATATAATAAAAGGTTAGAGTTTATCGTTACTTAAAGTGGGAGCGTAAGTAACGCTAGTTATAAGGACAATACTTTTGATTTTTTAATACCAAAACAATTTTGGTCAAAATAAATCAAATATTGTTGCAGTAGAAGCTAGAGTATAATTTTCTTCACAAGTTGATATCAACAGTTGTTGAATATAAGTCGAGGATGTCCTGGAAATAAATGCCAACCTTTTCTCTTGATTTAAAAAGTTTCTCATCTAATGCCGCTATGCTCATGACAAATATTCAACAAATGTTGATATCACCCACCATGCGAAGAAAATGAAACACTCATGTTTGTAGTGGAGCAGTATTTTATTTATTTTGATCAAAAAAAAGTTTTGCCATAAAAACTGCAAAAACACTGCCTTTAACTCGCTTCCGCTATATCCGTACCTTAACAAAACGAGAATGATTAGGAACCGAATAGCCCTTACATCAGGGAACTTTTTGCCCAAAAGATCCTCCGCTCCCCCAAAAACTTTCCTTCCTCAAAGTAACCCTCCAAGCCCTTTGAGTCTCCCTCCCTTATCGACTTTCGAGAATGAGGAAAAGATGGGATTGATCCAATATTAATTGATCACTTTTAAGAGGACTCTTGTAACCGAGACTAATAAAAGGGGGAATCATTTTACTTTTTGATATCTCGTATTCAAATACTAGCTCGGTAATTTGTGTTTTCCAAGGGCTAGCGAAGGTTTTTAAAAGTGATTTGTTCTCCTGACATTTATCTGGAGGGTCAAATGTTAAAGTCCAATCGGTGGCAATTTTATTTACACTTTGCTGTTTCTCTGTTTCCTCTGTCACGGCAAATGGCCGGTTCCACCTACAAATCTTGTTTTTCTTATATTAATTAGTGTAGGTCGCTATCACCCACACTGGTGGGCACGCCGACTAAATCTTAAGGCTCATTCAGTCTGCTTTGCCGATGACCGGAAGGTCGGGGTTCCAATCTCAGCGGGATCTACTAAGAGTAATTTTACCCAAATGGTATAACCACACTCCTTCCAAGCAAATTTGGGCAGATAACCTTTAAAATGTTTCCTTCCTCATCCCTACCCCATTAGAGTAATTATTAGACATACATATAACCTGAGCAGGCGGTCAGACAGGGCGATTTAAAAAAAATACTTTCACTTTATATGGGTTAGCTGTCATTTTGGACGGACAATTTCAATACCAATTAAATGACACTAATTATTATTATTATTATTATTATTATTATTAGCACCGCGTCTTACTACCCGTTCGGGTTATACTCACTTACGCTAATGTGTAATGGTAGGGTGATTGTGAGATGAAATGGAGGACCTACAGTTTAACGTGGAATCCGAACCACGGTGGAGGCCTGGCATTCCCCACATTCACAAGATGTCTTGTCAGTGGTGAAGGAAGGGTTTGGTAATCAGATAAATCTGTGCCAGGACCGAGGATTGAACCCCGGCCGCCAGCACAGAAGTCTGGCACCTTAACCCTAGACCGCCAGGTCACCAAAAATAACACTAATAATTTCATAGAATATTATAAATATTGACCGCAAAAAAAATATTTTTATTTGGTAAAAAGTCTTTCCTACCAGAATCTTACTAAACGTACCTCACATGGGGGGATGTATTTCCTGGTCAATGAATGCTCTTATGAATGGACGAGAAAATATCACGTAGGCTACACTTTAAACTAGCTATGCTTATTCTGGCAACACTCTTCACCACGTCACTGAAGTAAAATAATTACAGACATTCTAGGCCATCGATATGTGAAAATGTGACATTAGCTAATTTTCAACGACATATTCGTGGAGCTATCAGACTATGCTTGGGGGAAAAAGGATCTATATTTAGCTCCTCAAACAAATACAGTGATTTTATTGATAGGTTCACAACAGAAAATGTTTAAAATATTTGAGAAATAGCAGCGAGCTTTCCTCTTTACCTTGAGATAAAGAAGTTTCTTAGTTATCTTTACCCTCTTTCTTACCGACAAGATAAACGGTGGTTGTACGGTAAGGGCGAAAGGGAGTATAAGATTATACAAAATAAAGAAGTAGTCGCAAAAAAAAATATACACAGACCATTGTATTTTGAGCCGCGGGGATCTGACAGCGATTGATGCCCTTTCGCTCATCGAGGTGCCCGCGCCTTAACTAAGAAGTTGTTATGAACCGGATGGGTTCGACCATGTTTAACCACGACTACACCCTTGAAGGTTGGACGAATGGATAGTATAGTGAACGGCAGACTCGATAAACTGGGGAGTGATCCTGATTGAGCCCAATTATGAGGAGTTATATAATATATTTTTTCTCGTCATCTTTCCAGACGAGTGTTTGTTCCTCAACATGTCCTATTAGGTTATAGCCTAAAGTTACTTGTATATAATTCACCCTCCTCATCGTGTACTAAAGACTACCGTACCTGTTTGATTGTTCCTGGCGGAGAGATCGTGTGCAACAGTGGGCGACAAGGAACAGTCCGAATGGGGGCTGAGGGGGGCCGGGACCCCCTGGTGGACGAGCAAGGGGGGTAACATCCCTACATGCTGCTGCGGGAACAACGATGGTAGCCACGAGTGATACAGCAAGGGAAGGGGGAGGCCCAGGTAGGGAAGTCCCCCGCACGATGACCCCCACAGGGGCCCTCGCGGCTCGGGGGCCACGCTACTAGACCGGGTCGTTCCGATCAGGGACTCAGATGGAGAAAGGCCTGAGGATCCTAGTTCGAGGTTCAGGTGATGTGTGGCCCGGGCCGTTGAGGCTTCCCGGAGGCTGTTGAGGGTCGTGGCTGAACGTCGTCTCCATTCTCGAGCACGTTCGGTTCACAGTGTCACTACCAAGTCTTCATTCTCGAGCACTTTCGGTTCACAGTGTCACTACCAAATCTCCATTCTTGAGCTCGTTCGGTTCACAATGTCACTACCAAGTCTCCATTCTCGAGCACGTTCGGTTCACAGTATCACTCCCAAGTCTCCATTCTCGAGCACGTTCGGTTCACAGTATCACTACCAAGTCTTCATTCTCGAGCACGTTCGGTTAACAGTATCACTACCAAGTCTCCATTCTCTTAATAAAGTTTGTTTCAATGGCATCGTTAGTGATTATTTTGTTCCGGTTTACACTTAAACAACATTTGCGAGTATAATATAATTTTTTTTGTTGTACTAATTTTTTAACATCCACTAATCGATGTTGTCATAAAAAAAATAAAAATCATTAATTTATCCCACACCACAGGTTTAATAAATACATTCTAATACCAACATTAGATTGATTTTTTTCATCCAATTTAAAAAATAATTAGTAAATAGATCTTTATTATATTGAACTATCAATTCAGTTTTTTTCCGTTCAAAACATTCTCATGCCGTGTACCTGGTCCACACCTCACAATAGTTTGAATAGTCCCTTAATTTTATCACTTTAAAAGAAATTAAATCACTTAATAATAAATCAAAACACTAATTAGGTTATTGTTTCTTTAGAATGTATCACCATAAAAATTGTTTTAAGAACGTCACTTATTATATTTAACTATTATGACGTTTAATAATTATAATATTTTGTGTCATGATCAAGAAATACATATTTGTTTAAGCAAATCCAAGTTAAAATTTCAAATAAAATGTAGGATGTACTGAATCTTGTTTAATTCTCGCCATTTTTGATGTTTTAATTTCAATATCTTAATATTTAATGTATTCTGTCACCAAACGTAGACAAATAAATCATTTATATAAAACAAGTATTTAATCCAATATTGTATAAAATATTATATGCACACACATCACTTTTATCCATTAAATTAAGAGTTAAATAAAAAAAATATTTGAATCTATTTCGAACAAAATTTGCACTACCTACTTAAAATATCAACTTTTGTTTTTTCATTTGTTTCGCGTTCACTCGAAACGATTCAGTTATTTTATCGACGTTTTTTTTATTCTTGTATAATAAAAGAAACACGACGACGTTGTACATTCCTCAATCGTTCCTCTCACAACATTGTTGCAAAACCAACTGACTACAAAGCAACCGACCGTTGCTGATCACAACAGCCGGAAAACGGGGCGGGGATATCAAAATCAAGCCCCACCCCCCCTCTGCGTCGTGGTTGGCCCGGCGTTTAGCCAATCGCGTGAGCCCAGACGCGCTCTACTAATTTGTCAGCTGTGCTTTTGAAAGATAAAATGATCTAACTCTTCTAGGCAAGGTATTATTTACATTAGCGTGTAATTGTGTAGTGTGGGTTTGGAAGACATTTTAACCGTTTCCTGGTTCCGACACTTTAGGAAGTAGAAGCACTGAAGGGGACGGAAAAGCCCAATTTTGAAATACGTGAGACACTCTCTATTATTATTATTATTATTATTATTATTATTATTAAACTATTATTATTTAAGGAACTTTTATCCTGTATATGTTCTGCCTCAAATATTTAAGTTTATATTATTCTGCTTTATTTGTTTATTTATTGTTGCTGCTCTTTGAATGCTTATGTTTTTGACTACTCTAGTTATTTATTATTGTTATATACCGGTATTTATTATTATCATTATTATTAAATGAAAATATAGTTCGCACCCTTTATATTAATGATCTTGGTGTTCTTCTGGATAACAAACTTTATTTCCACTACCTGACCATGTAATATCCCAGTCATTGAAACTACTTATTATTATTATTATTATTATTATTATTATTAGCACCGCGTCTTACTACCCGTTCGGTTTATACGCACTTACGCTAATGTGTAATGGTAGGGTGATTGTGAGATGAAATGGAGGACCTACAGTTTAACGTGGAATCCGAACCACGGTGGAGGCCTGGCATTCCTCACATTCACAAGATGTCTTGTCAGAGGTGAAGGAAGGGTTTGGTAATCAGATAAATCTTTGCCGGGACCGAGGATTGAACCCCGGCCGCCAGCATAGAAGTCTGACACCTTACCCCTAGACCACCAGGTCACCCCCTTAGACTTATTAAATTTATTACGACATCATTTAAAAAAGTATTCATAGCGCCAATTCTAGATTTGTCGAATTCGACTTTTATAATAAAAGAAAAGCTAAACTCAGAGAGTTATTTAAGGAAATATCATATAAATAATTTATCATTAAGAGACTTTGCCTATAATATCTAAATTTTACAATATTCTGATTGGTTTTTTGCATATTGTTACTGTTCTTTAGTTTTTTGTTATTATTGCTATTTTTTATTATTATCATTATTAATTACTTTTTTATAACTATTAATCATTATATAACATTATTTAGCCATTTTTGTTTATCTTATTTTCTCGTGTAAAATATATGTATTTGTATGGTACTTGTGTACTTTCAGTGCTGGCCTGTTATAGGCCCTACGACTGTTGGCCAGCACTATAATAAATGAAATTGAAATTAAAATGATTATCATCATTATTTTAGAGTAAAAGTTCTCATTTAGAATGTTGAAAGTATAAAACTGTGGAAGGTTTCTAAGCAAGTTTATTTTTCAGCCTTCCTCTGGGTACATTTTGATATAGGACCTATTAGTCCTATTTTGATAGGAATACCCCTTTTAGACAGCTGCAAAAAGTCATCAAAACAATTAAAAAAGAAAGTCAAGTCATGTTATCTGCAATTGTCCATTTTGATAGTTCATAGTGAAACAGTCAGCCACCTTAGCTCAGTCGGTAGCGTGCGTGTGTGTGTCTACTGAGCTAAGGGTCCAGAGTTCGATTCCTGGCATGGCTGATGAAATGTGGGTTTCCCCTTTCACAGCAATGAATTAACGGCCGGGGGCTGGATGTTGTATCCGTTCTAGATTTAAGTTAGTTTATAAGTAGTGTAGGCATACTGATATCATCAGTCGGTTCAAAAAGTGCACGTTAAACAAATTAAATAAGTTAAATGAAAAAAACAAAACTGGAACGTATTTAATATGTTATCAACGTTGACCGTACAAAAAAAAAGGTGTGTGTATTACAAAGTGTTCTTCCTACCAAAATACTATGTCTAAACTAGATCTATTTTTTTGCGGAGGAGGGGATGGGGGTGAGAGTTATATCCCCAAAGTTTCTAAAAATATTATTTTAAGGTTTGATTTGTACACGTTCACTAAATGATACATTAACGATATGGGGAAGGGTTTGTTCTTGTTCTCTCATTAATAAGATTCACGGGTGACCTGGCGGTCTAGGGGTAAGGTGTCAGACTTTTGTGCTGTCGGCCGGGGTTCAATCCTCGGTCCCGGCAAAGATTTATCTGATTACCAAACCCTTCCTTCACCTCTGACAAGACATATTGTGAATGTGAGGAATGCCAGGCCTCCGCCGTGGTTCGGATTCCACGTTAAACTGTAGCTCCTCCATTTCATCTCACAATCACCCTATTATTACACATTAGCATAAGTGCGTATAATAATAATAATAATAATATTTAGCACCGTGTCTTACTACCTGTTCGGGTTATACACTTTACGTACTAATTACTCTAATGGATTAGGAATTGGGAGTTGAATTAGAGGAAGTGAACCCGCATTTGCGTGGAGAGAGAGTGGAAAACCATTTAGGAAAAACCACCCGCAGTTCACCCTACCGAGATTCGAACCTCGATCTCCCCGTCCTCAGCAGTCGAGCTCAACACGACAAGCGCGAGCTATATAATAAAAGGCGAAACCCACTCACTCACTTCTCACCCTATTTTCACAACCACTTGGCCTGGAAAGTTCAAATTTTGCTTGGCAGGAAGATATCGGGACTGCCCCGAATAACCAGGAAAATCTAAAGTTGGTAAATTTCAAAATGGGACTCTAGAAAGTGAAAATTTAAATTTGAAAAAAACCTTTTAAATGAAGTAGAAAATTAAAATTTGGTCGACAGTTAGATAGACAACTCAAGATAGCCCAATTAATATTAACATTTTAATTTCTTAAGAGTGAATTGGAGGAAAGGTGTTTGGGAAAGGGGGTGGTGGGTTCAAAATTTCAAAAAATAATAGTTAACAACTACTTACCAGTGTGGTAGAAAATTGAAATTTGGAAAGCAGGTGAAAAGACCACTCCAAATAAATACTAACTGCTGAAAATGTTAATTGAGACTTTAGGAAACAGAGGGGGAGGGGGGTGACCTTAAAAAAAAACTTTTAGGTGTGGTAGAAAATTTTAATTTGACAAGCAGGTAGAAGGAAAACTCCAAATAACCTAATTATTTTTTAAATTTCAGATTTATAAGAAGGAGTTGTTTAAATGAAAGGGGTGTGGGGGGCGGGTTATAATTTCCAGAGCTAATAGAAACAACTAAGTTACTTTTCCGTGTGGTATAAAACTGAAATTCGGCAAGAAGGTATAAAGAAAACTCTAAATAACCATCAAATACTTTATATTTTATATTGAGGACATAGGGGATGTCGCAGGAGAGGTTAGGTAAAAAAAAAACCTTTTCAAGTGAGGCAGAAAATTTAAATTTTTTGTGAATGTGGATTAATCCAATAAAAAATACATTTTAATTAGATTATTTATTTAGGTCTACTATTCTGAAAGAGAGCTTGTGAATTGTTTTCTGTTTAAACTACCAATTACTTTTCAGTGTGTTAGAAGAATGAAATTTGTCAGGCGAGTATAAGAACCATCCCAAACAACAATTAAGGTCCGATTCCTAAATTTCAATGTGAAGAAGCAGTACAAAGGAGAAGGGATTTTTCAAGATTTTTAAAACTATTATAAAAAAACACTTTTAGGTGTGATATAAAATAGAATATCAAAATGTAAGTCAATAGACATTTCCGGAGAGCCGAATGACGTCTGAACAGATCGAATTTCAAAATTTAAACCCGGGAGGCGGAAGAGACCAAAATTGATATAATTTTAACACTCTATTTTCTTTGTGATTTTTACCCCTTTAACCTTTCCACCCTTTTTAATTTTATTATATTTATTTTTTGCCCTGATTAAAATTCTTTCCTTTATCTTCTTACTATTTCCCTCTTTAAAAAAATATATCAGATCTAATTTCTAACTGTTTTTAACTTTTTAACCTCTCTATACTAAAATATATCTCCCGGGCAAAGCTGAGTAGGCCTACTTCATTTAAAAATATGTAAAATAGTACAAAAAGAATAACAAATGTAAAAAGTAAGTATATACAGATTTTTTTAAATGATAAGTAAAAAGGTCCAAAAAGTGTGAAAATGATAAAAGGAGGAAATAAATATAAATTGTAAAAAAGAGCAAAAAGGGTTAAATGTGTTTAAAGTGCAAAAAAGGTAAGACGAGTAAAAATTTAAAAGGCACAAGATGGGTTCAAAGTTTAAAAAAGGCAAATACTGCAAAAAGGGTAAAAGTCTAAAAGGAGTAACCTAAAATTGGTGAAAAAAATTGATATTTCTTTTTTATCCTTTCAACCCAATCTTTGATTGGATCTACTTTCAAGCCTTTTCAGCCTTTTTACTATTTTCACCTTTAACTATTTCTCCCGGGCAAAGCCGGGTATGTTATGCTAGTATTTACATATATATTTTACCGTAAAATTGGGTTTATTCCTCTACACTAAGTGGTAAGTTATCGGTATGGAGTATAATTATGGTTGTGTTTAGCCTAGAATTAATCTTAGCATGATCCACTTTAAGCCTGTTCAATTTATTAAACGAGGGGGGGAAAACTTAAAAATATGAATAGTCCCCTCACCCCCTCCCATCAGGGTCCTGTGTTCAAATCTCTGTAGTGTTGTGGGTTTGAGGGGAGGATGCAGAAGGAGAAATTGGGAAAGGGGGGAGGGGAGAGACGCTACAGTAGGGTGATTAATGTGACATGGATCTGTCTTGCCCCCTCTTGCGTGAAATGTTCCCAAGTTTCTGCTTCAGTTCCGACACAAGTACTTGCTTTACATCTCCATTTAATATAGACATAGCTCAGAACAACAAGGGCATAACAGCCCTCTCCGAGGCTGTGGAGGTTTCGATAATATACTCGGGTCACTAGAGTAAAACTGTTACCCGCTTCAGTGGCTGAACGATCTAAGGCGTCACTCTCGTGTTGGACTGGCCTGCCGGCCGATGACGGGGCGATAGGGGTTCGAATCCTGGTCCGATCTACTGAGGGCGAGTTTATCTTAAACGGTTTCCCACTCTTCTTACAAACAAATGCGGGAAGATTCACACTAAAATGCTCTCTTTCGCACACCTACTCTGGTATAGTAATTATAATTTATAATATGTGCGTATAACCTGAACAGACGTGGTACTAAAAAAAGAAGAAACTTGAAGAACATTTTAAATATAAAATGAAGAGAAGCCAAAAGTGATAATCACTCAATTTCTCTATAAGTTGGGCCTGTCTTCGACAAACGAAAATTTATATTTCCAAAGATTTTTTTTTTTTTAAGAATTTTCAAAATTGAAGATAGCGTGCGTGATTTGTGTCCATGATTCTGTCAGATTATCGGAAACTATATTTTTCAATTTTATTATTTTTCTCATAAAGATGACATGCTCTTTAAACTAACGCTATATCTATAATTCTAGTCACGTGATCGTAATATGCTGAATCCCAAATGTAAAAAAAAAAAGTTTGAAAAAATTAGGGGGTAGCCACAAAGCTTAAGGTGGGAGTGTAGGAAACGTGAGTTTAATAATGTCAATATTTTTTTCAGATTTTGTAGTAAAATATTTTTCGTCAAAATAAATAAACTATTTTTCCAATACAAACATAAGAGTTTAATTTTCTTCACATGGTGATCTCAACAATATTATTGAATATCTCTTGAGGGTTGTCCTGGAATTTAATGACAACTTTTTCTCTTCGTTTAAAAAGTTTCTCGTCTAATGCCTCAATGTTCATGGCAAATATTCAACAATTATTGTTGATATCACCATAAGGAGAAAATTAAACTTTATGTTTCTAATTGACAATATTTAAGTTATTCCGGGCAAAATAAAATGTTTTCCCATAAAAACTGCAAAATAACTTCCCTTTACTTCCGTTCCATTAAATCCCACCTTAATAACCAGTCTTCAGAATGATTAACCTGGAGAATTGGGCTTTAGTTAGGTTGTGTTTCCACACCCTCATATACACTATCACCCTCATATACACTATCACC
>CABFOV010010788.1:0-15243 GCA_902141375.1 Timema poppense
CGGTGGAGGCCTGGCATTCCTCACATTCACAAGATGTCTTGTCAGAGGTGAAGGAAGGGTTTGATAATCAGATAAATCTGTGTCGGGACCGAGGATTGAACCTCGGACCGCCAGGTCACCTATCAATCAAGAATAATACGGTCTATGAAATGCGAGGCTATGAAGGATTAGTTACAAAAATTTAGCCGTATCTTGATTATATTTGAATATATTGAAAAATGACATCAGTACACCTGGTTAGATTCCTTTGTATGTGTGTCATTTTTCAATATATTCAACTTAACTGAATGTGTGAATGCTATAATGAATGGATCAATGTTAACATTTAGCTACTATTTGTATTTTATTTGTATTATACTTATATTTCCTTTTATGTTCATAATTTCTTACAAGATTCGGATAAGTAGAATAGTGGATTTCACATAGATTCAACTTATCTCGGGAGTAATAAAAAGTAGTATCGCCCCCAAGAGCAGACCATACCTGGAGGGCGAAAGGTTTGTTCTGGTCGAACTCAATGAGCAGCATGGGCTTGGCGTAGTACCTGGTCATGGCCAGCGCTTGGTTGTACAGCCGACCAGAGTTGAGTGAACCAATCAAATCACTCACGCTCTTCCTCTCGACGCAGATCTCTGGAGTCAGTATATAGTCCCCTACCTGAGAGTAGGAGAGTGTGAGACTCACTCCGGGAATATAACAATCAAGCAACTACACCTTCAAACTGGGTTCCGCCAAAGTTATTTCTGACTCTATGAAGCCATTTTAGAATATCCTTTATTTGTTTTTCACGGTATTAAATAGCAGCAATAATTAGGATGGATCATTTTTTTAAATCCGAATAGAAACATTTGCTTAAGATGCAACCAGAAAGTATGATGTTTTCTGTTTGTGTTATATTTGTAAAATTTAACTGTCGTTAACTTTGAATGTTCACTATATTAGTGTGCATCTATTTGTCCTTGTGCAAGGGCTCCTTCAGTCCAATTAGTTTGGGAATTTCTGACCGAACAAGTATGGCACCAATAGAAAAACTAACAGGCAAACAGATAAGGGTCTCTCTCGTGCACGGTCGGTCGACTCACCTGAAGCGTGACTGGCTCAATCTCGATGCCTCGCTTGTGAATCAAAGCGGGCAGCTCGCTGCGGAACTCCCTCATGTCCACGATGACGCTGGTCGTCTGCGGCCGGGCGGGATGGCCCCCCTTGCGAGTGTTGGACCCCGCGGCCATGTCAGGCTTGGAGGCGTCTCTACTGAGCTCTGAGCAATCTTCAGACAATCCATCTTGGTCCTCGGGGACAACCATAGACTGAGGGCAGATGTAACGCATCACATGCATGCTCTTACCGAGGGCAATAAAGGTGCGCCTTTGGTTGGGGGGTTTGGTTCAGCGAGTCGGGCACAATCAACTTTTGGTAGGCTTTTGAAAATACGAAAAGTGTGGGAGAAAAAACATTACATACTAAAAATATCTACACATCTAAATTACTATTCCACATAATCGCCATCTATATTGAGGCATTTGTCATTTCGGAGAACAGGCTTTTTGATTCCCTGAGCAAAGAAATCAGCAACCCATGGGCACAACCACACCTGTATGCCCATTTTCAACTCCTTGCTGTCCTTGAAGCGGTGTGTACCCAATCGCAGTCCCATGGAGCAAGGTTGGGACTGTATGGCGCGGGGCAGGTTGATGTCAGAGTTCAGCATCCCGTGCTTTTTGTTCCTAATGGCCCTCCAAAGATTTGTAATGTTCGCTCCAACTTCTTTAGTTTGTCCGGAGAATGCACAAACCAGTTGCGTCCATATTGTAGACCTGGCGATCTACTCCGGAGAAGGCAAATCGTTTATGATCTACTATAGAACCGTAGCAATAATCCTTTTATATTTTAAGAGCAAGATTATTGTCTGGATGTCATTTGTGAATTGTATAGTTGGAATATGTTCCTTTCATTATAAGAATATTAAAATTATTGCAGACCCACTTTGGGTGGTTGAACGGTATAAGGTGTCACTCCCGAAATAGACTGAACTGCCTATGATAGGAATATCGGAGTTCAAATCTCGGTCGAGTATATTGAGGTTGATTTTTCCTAAAGGGTTATCCCACTTTCCTTCTGCTCTGATGTAATATTTGTATGTGTAAGAAGGAACAGGAGAGGTGGATGGAAAACATAGCTCTCACTTAACACTGCTGCCACTGGACAGGGAGGTAATGGCTGCCTCTTGAGGAAAATCAATTGTTACCGCCCAATCCCCAGACCTAGGTTTCATAGGCAGCAATGTAAAGTGTGAACTGTGTTCTTCTTTTCATTGTAAAGGCCATATTGTGTTTATATCCACCTTTCCTGGACCTTCTTCCAAATATAATACAATTACCTCATAAAGCGAAAAGAAGTTTTCCTTATAGAGTTATAAACTTTATAAAAAGTAAATCTAGGAAACAGGAGGAGAGAAATGAATCAAGAGAAACTGCACAAAAGCTTGACTCACCGCCTTCTGCTTAATGAGGTAGTCAAACGCTTCTTTCTCTCTGCGTAGGCTGGTCAAATAGGCCTGCTCCTCCACAGAGCCACCATACATTAGGAAGAACACTTGGAACTGGAACTCGGAGTGCTCACTTTGGTAAACCTGGGGAAAAAAAGGTTATTTTAATGTTGAAATGCTTGTTGCTGTGACAAACCTCAGTTGCACGCTGAAACCAGCTTACTTAAAGTTGTCTTGAGCCTGTGATTGGTTATAGCAACGAGGGGTGTGCAAAGCTTCGAGAATTTACACTTTAAATATCGATCAACTTTTGACTTTGCCTCAATAAAGACATCTCGAGCTTTGTCAGTAAAAATATTGACAGCCATAACAACAAAATCTGTGTTACATACACTCGGTGCTGAGTTCAACTAGGTCAGTTTGCTGCTGATGGAGAGGTCAGGGTTTGAATCCTAATCAAGTATACAAGAGCCATTCTTCGATTAATGGTTCACCATTGTCTCCGCACAAATATGGGCACATTTTATTCTGAAATTACCTTCCTTATTTCCTCCCATTTAGCGTGTCTTGCCTGGGTGGTTGAGAAACTGTGTGTTTACAATCTGTACAGTCATATTCTGTAAAATATTGAACACGGAGCTATTTAGTTGACGTTTCATCGTATAAAAGAGAAGATTAGGCCTCGTACCAACCTCCAACCTGCGGACGGCGGCCATGTCTGCGTCGTACATGAGGACGAACCTGGGTCGCACCTCTCGGAGTGTCCTGGAGAGGGCCAGGGGGTCCCCGTACTTCTTGAATGTGTGGATCACAATCATCGGGGGCTGGGCGTCGATCGAACATGACTCTTCCTTCTCCGGCTTGAATGCAACCAATAAACCAGTAACTCGAGTGGTTATATTTTCAAATTTTAACTTGTAGTTTAAATGTCAGATCTAGATATTAAAAAAACACAAAGTGAAGGAGGTCAACTTGCCATATGAGCACACTAATTTTTATATTTCTTTCAGGCTGTACGCGTACGTACTAACTGCTGCAATGTTGAATTTCGAGGAGATGTACCCACATTTGCGTGGAGGGAGAGTGGGAAGCCACATATTAAATAAAACTTCAGTAGACCCGACCGGAATCCAACCCTCGATCGCCGCAGTTCAGTCTGCTGCGAGAGTGATACTTAAGAACGTTCAACTACCCAAGAGGTTAACAAGCTAATTATTTAATACATTCTGTTACAACGGAAGAAGGCAGAGGAAAGAACGGTAGAAACACATAACAGAGACATTTTTATCACTCTTTCCTTTACCTTCTTCCGTGTATAGTAGAATAGGAGTGCGCTAGGATTCGAGAATTAATATCAACCTTCAATAACAAAAATAAAGAGAGCTAGAGGTGAGCTAAGACCAATTTTTCAATCTAAAGCAAAATCAACCAAGTTGAATAAATGAAATATTCTCAAAGACAGATTAGAGTTCGAATATTATATCAACTTATGCTCTAAAATCATTTATAAAAATGTTTCTAATTTGATAGATCAAGCCATTAAACAACATGCAATTCAATTTATTCATATTTTTTTCATATAGGCCCTACCTTAATTTGTAATGTAAAACACTTAGAATAGCAATAACAATGTGAATAACAGGTGGATAGAAGAAGTGAGGAGAGGAATGGAGGAGGAAAGGGAGTGAGGAGAGGAATGGAGGAGGAAAGGTGGGAGGAGAGGCTTATGTCCGAGACAGACCCTGCCAGTGGCGGGAAACTGTTTCAGATGAGGATGATGATGAGAATATTTCAAACATTTGTGCAATCATTTCATTTGTTTAGTTAGTCTGGTGTATAGTTATGGGATATTATATATTATACAGCATAAAATAACAATAATTAATGATGGAACTTTGTTTTGGTCAAGGGAATAGTTGATACAGTCGATTCGGCCTTGCTATGAATTGAAAAAGTGGACTTCACACACCCCTGTTAAGCGGACTGTGCCCCAAAGTGTGAAAGAGGGCCTCCCCAGAAAATGATACTGATTCAGGATTCACGTGACCCGAGAAGTATCTGTATCGACATACCTCCATCGTGTCAACCACCTCTAGCTTGATATCGTTGGCGTCATCGCTGGCCGGGCGCTGCGACAGCGTGTAGCTTTCCTTCATCTCCCCGTCTTCTTCCTCCTCTTCCCCTTCTACCTTCTCCTGGGGTACGGGTACGGGTGCGGGTCTCACCCGGCAGTTGAACGCCCGCTCGTATAACCGCAGCAACATGGCCTTTGCTCCCAGCGTCAGGTACTGGGGCAGATGCCAAGGATAAATGAGGTCTTAGAAGTGTATTGTTAATAATACAGTTTTTTTTTTAAATAATCACAATATTACAGCAACACAGGGCTTACAATTTGTAAAATAACTTAACCTGAAACTACAAACGTCAAACCTCCAAACCTCATGCTAAAAAATGATCTAGAATAGTTTGATAAAGTTAAACATAAATCCTGAACTATAATAGTCTCTGGATAGTTCAAGTTTAACGAGACCAGACAAATCTTGAACTACTAAACTACCAATTTAAACTGCCAATTTTATGCAATAAAAATACTTTGTTAAGTGTATTATTATTAGCACCGCGTCTTACTACCCGTTCGGGTTATACGCACTTACGCTAATGTGTAATGGTAGGGTGATTGTGAGATGGAATGGAGGACCTACAGTTTAACGTGGGATCCGAACCACGGTGGAGGCCTGGCATTCCACACATTCACAAGATGCCTTGTCAGAGGTGAAGGAAGGGTTTTGGTAGTTAGATAAATCTTTGCCAGGACCGAGGATTGAACCCCGGCCGCCAGCACAGAAGTCTGAAACCTTACCTCTAGACCACCAGGTCACCGTTGTTAAGTGTAAAAAGCACTTAATAAATATATTTTTTTTTAAATTATATAAGATAAAACCAGAAGAAGTAAGAGCTGACCTGTTTGATCTGCTCGCAAATGCGGTTATCCTCGACCAATATGAGGAGCTTGTCGGTACCGCCCGTGCTGCCCTCTAGCTTCACCTTGGCTGTCACGTTGATCTCCTTCAGCACCTCCGTCAGCGCCATCCACTTGGGGCTCGGCTCGGGGTCCACGTCTGCAATCACAGAGGTTCCGACAGGAAGTTAACAATCTGTTGTGAAAACATCAATGCTTTCATTTCCTCCTCGCTCGGTTTCCCTGACACTACTTACCATCATTTCCATCACCGATACAAATACTAATGGTGAGAGGGCACTTCCCCGCTTGACTCCGTTGTGTAATTGTAACTACTCCGTCTTCACACAACTCACATTAACATCACACATATTCCTTACTCTCCTTGTCAATCCTCTTTCTACTCCAGCCTCCTCCATTGCTTTCCATACTTTCTTTATATATCCACACAATTATAAGCTTTTTATACACCCAGGAATGCTATTATTATTATTATTATTATTATTATTATTATTATTATTATTATTATTAGCACCGCGTCTTACTACCCGTTCGGGTTATACGCACTTACGCTAATGTGTAATGGTAGGGTGATTGTGAGATGAAATGGAGGACCTACAGTTTAACGTGGAATCCGAACCACGGTGGAGGCCTGGCATTCCCCACATTCACAAGATGTCTTGTCAGAGGTGAAGGAAGGGTTTGGTAATCAGATAAATCTGTGCCGGGACCGGGGATTGAACCCCGGCATAAATGCTATTACCAGATCCTTTCCAAACTCATATTTCTTTTCCATCAACTGTACGATTCCAAATATTAACTCTTATCGTTTATCTCTTCTCTCTGATCTTCATGTTGTTCCTCTCTTCGTCTTCCCTTCACGCTTTTCCTCGTTCTCCTTTCAAAGAGCTTTTCGTATATCTTTCCTCCCTCCACCCCACCAGTGTGCTGCTGTTATCATTTCCACCGTTAGTTCGTCCCCTCCTGGTGCCTTTCCTCTCCTACCTCCTTCCAGGTTAGGTCCACTACTTCCTCCTCCTGTATCAATCCTTCCCCTCCTGGGTCACATGACGTTACACCAATAATTGCACTTTGTTATTTGTAATATTTCTTTCTAATCTGATAAGTCAAGTCATCACAAAATGCAATTCAATTACTTCAGAATTTTTAGCATGAATATTAATCTGTAATGCACAAAACAGCTCATAATCGGAGTAATTGAATGTTTTAGCTGTCAATTTTATTAGGGATGCTTCGTAATTGCCAAAGCCGGAACTTATTTTCAAAACAAAGTTAAAACTGCCATATTTTTTTAAAAATCCAAGTTTAGTTTTTGGACCTTCACAAAGCCCTCTATTATTAATGTTCACTCTACAAATATCTGTGGTGATAATGTAACGTTAATGACTTTATTTATCAGTTTAGATTTAAATATGTTAAACATTTTGACAACAAAATACTATGTATGCATTAGTTAGTGTTTTAAATTACATAATATGCACAATTTAATATAATTTTTCAAGATGAAACAATAAAAAATAATATTCATATTTCATTTCACCTTCGAGGATGTATCATATTCTACGCTTCGGAATTAAAATATGGGAGTTGACACATCGCGACTGTCCTCACCCAAGAGTTCTATCTCCTTCTCCTTGTCTGGGTCCGTCTTGTTCTTCTCCTTGTCTGGGTCCGTCTTCTCCCGAGGTCTCCCAAGAACCCTCTGCTTGGCCACCAGGAAGAGCGTCTCTGCAGCGTCCAGCAGCATCCAACCAGAGTTCTTGATGACGTAGTCCATGTTGCGCAAGGAGGACAGTTGCGTGTTGAACGTCACGCAGTCGTAACGGGACAGAGACCTGGAACAAACCCAATCACACATTCACCTGCTGCTATCTGTGGCCAGAATAACAATAGTGCGAGAAGACGAGTGTCCGGAGGACTCACACGAGGATGTGACTGAGGGTCCTCAGGTCCGCCACCAGCTGCTTGGTCTTGGAGCTCAGCTGGTGCCAGATGGGATCTAGCTGCAGCTGCAGGACCTTGTGGAAGGACTTGGAGATGGCATTCTCCACGGTCAGGTCATCCATGTCCAGCTGCGACAAAACAGCCAATATAATGTCTCCCCCTGGGGGGTAGGGGCAGAGCACATTTTCCCTCGATTATGGATGACAAACTCAATACTCTCAATTTTTAATGGTATCATTATTATTATTAGCACCGCGTCTTACTACCCATTCGGGTTATATGCAATTTTTAATGGTATCATTATTATTATTAGCACCGCGTCTTACTACCCATTCGGGTTATATGCAATTTAATGGTATCAAATTAATCTCGTGATTTACGAAACCTCAGTTCTCAGAGCCCAATAAATTAAATTACAATTTGTTGAATACAGTTGTTTTTCACTGTCCATTATTAGTTCGTTTGCCGTTTTACTTTAGTAAAGAACAATTGTATATGTACTTAACATAAGCTTTGTGTTTCGTGCGCTTGGGCAGATCAAACATGGCTGTTTTGTTTATGTTTGTTTTACTATCAAGTATCTACACATTTTAGGAATTTATACAACCACTTTACGATGTTATATAAATAAATATTATATTCTTAACGAAAGGTTGAATGCATGTCCAAGGAGTGATATTGTAAATATTCCGGAAACAGATTCAAGAACCCTACAGGAATCTTTCTCGGGCTCGTCAAAGTGAGTTGCGCGTCATCTACCCGAGGAGTGACTCACGCTAGGGATCACTCTTCTCATCTCCTTGACAGTGAAGTTCATCAGGTCGAGTAGAGCTGTCTGAATCTGCAGCATCGCCGGCGTCATCTCGAGGTGGAGCTCCACGACTGACGGCTGTCAACAACGAAACCACCACCAAATGTCATATTACATAAATTTGAGATGGTTCACTTTTTATCACCGCATATTATTGCTTGTTCAGGTTACGTGTCTATGTGGTAATTATACTAATGTGTTAGGAATGAGGAGGGTTGAATTTATAGAACATGTCTTAACACTTGCATGGAGAGAGAGTGGAAAACTAATTATGAAAAAAACCTTATAACACTCGATCGGTGTTCGAACCCTGATCTCATCAAGGGTAGTTTTTTTTAGCATAGTGTCTTACTACCCCTCCCAGCTGTATGCCTATGTACTAATTACACTACTGTGTTAGGGATTAGGAAGACTTAATTTAGAGAAAGTGCGCCCACATTTGTGCAGAGGGAGAGTTGAAAACCATTTAGGAAAAACCCCCCTTCAATAAACCCGACCGGAATTGAACCCCGATCTCCCCATCTTCTGCAGTCTAGTCCAACATGAGAGCAGCGCGATGGACCACGCAGCCCTTGAAGCGAGCCCATCAAGGGTAGTTCAGTCTAGTGTCTAAGTGATGAGGAGATCAGGGTTAGAATCCCTGTCACACGCAGCCCTTGAAGCAAGCCCATCAAGGGTAGTTCAGTCTAGTGTCTAAGTGATGAGGAGATCAGGGTTAGAATCCCTGTCGGTTGTACCAGGGATAATTTTTCCAAAATAGCTTTCCATTCCACTCTTCCTACATGCAAATGTGTGTACACTTCCTCTAAATTCAACCTTCCTTCTCCCAGGTAGAATTGAAAGAAGAGATATCTCCTCATCACTAACATACCAGCGTGATCAGTACATCAAGTACAGGCAGCGCAACACGGCAATACAAAATATATAAGAGATCTGGTTCCGGTTGTGGAGGGTGAACCCGACTGACCTTGAGTTTCTCGAGACTGGAGTGGACTGTGGCGTGGAAACGAGGCCACAGGTACAGGTTCTTCACAAACAACGTCCTCATGATCCTCTCAACTTGCGCGAACCCCACCGTGAACGCCTGAGCAGAGTTAGAGAACGCCTTCACAAAACCAGTCTGGAAACGGAACAAACAGCAGAGAATTGACGGTATGTCATCAATAAATAGATATGGAGCTGTAGCCGAATGAAGCACAAATGAAATTAAAAACACAACTAAACAGTAACGATAGGCCGGCCCCAAGCGACTCCTTAGTGGGTCGAGAAGATGCCTCGGAAGGGTGGAGGTCAAGGCCACCATTTCAACTACTGTGCTATAGGACTCACTCATGGCCAAGAGTATCCAGCCACTGTATCTAGAGATGGATAACCAGGTTTGAATCTCGGAGTACCTTGTTTTTCTGTCTGTAGAGCCGGAGGGCAAAGGCCTCCTGACAAGACTCCAGGATGCTGTGGGCCCGACACACCAGGAAGCCCGTGATGTTGGCAACGGGGACCCTGTCTTTCAATAGGTCCACCACTAGGATACGCGAGGACATGAAGAGGACCCCACCTTCTAGGTACACCATCTCCCTGAGACAGACAAACATATACTACATTTCTAGCGTAAGGTTTTACAAACAGCTTCAACAACCGTTCTATGATTGGAAAGTACGTGTTCAGGTTGTACGCGCATTTATTAGTGGTGAAAAAAAAACCTCAGTATACCTGACCAAGATTCGAACCTCAATCCCTGTCATCGGCAGTCCATTCTACTGAGAGAGTAGCGCATTAGACCAGGGGTGTCCGACTTGTTTGGCCACAAGATTAACTCAAGTTAAAATAATCCAACTCAATTCATGAATATTAGAACAAGAACAGAACAAACCCCTTTATACAACAATAAAAATCATCCCGTATTTTATTGCAACAACATTGTGAATGTCGTGCTTTAAATCTTGTGACAAGATCATTTTCATTCTTGTCGACAGGTGTGCGTCCGATATCTCGGGTGTTTGCTTCCATTTCATGTGAGGAAACAAATGTGAACGTATGTATAAACTGTCACATCTTACATTAGGTGTGCTAATTCAACATCTTTCGGGTGGCGTTGATTCGTGTTGACTAGAGAGTAAAAATGTTTTAGCAACGGCCTCAGCTTTATCCTAGCTATTGGGTGACCTGGTGGACTAGGGGTAAGATGTCATACTTCTATGCTGGCGGCCGGGGTTCAATCCTCGGTCCCGGCACAGGTTTATCTGATTACCAAACCCTTCCTTCACTTCTGACAAGACATCTTGTGAATGTGAGGAATGCCAGGCCTCCACCGTGGTTCGGATCCCNGAGGAATGCCAGGCCTCCACCGTGGTTCGGATTCTACGTTAAACTGTAGGTCCTCCATTTCATCTCACAATCACCCTACTATCACACGTTAGCATAAGGGCGTATAACCCGAACGGGTATTAAGACGCGGTGGTAATAATAATAATAATAATAATAATAATAATAATAATAATAAAAATAATAATAAATAATAATAATAATATCCTAGCTATTCTCAAATATCACTTTCTCAAAGACCATATTCCTACGACATGCAGGCCGCAAAAAAATCATGGATTGTGCCACAAGTTTTACATCCCTGCCTTAGAACATTCTACCGGGTTAAAGTTTCACTGAAGCACAACAAGATTCGCCCGGAGAGAGAATGTAAATCCACTCCTGGAATAAAACAGTTTCTCAGGTCAGTGTTGAGAGCACGCTAGTCCGGAGCTTACTGTGCAAAGCACACTTCCCTCCAACAGTTAGGCCCAGTCGCGTCTAAAAGACTTTCCCCCGACTAACTAGACCAGTGGCAAAGCGCTCACCGCTCGGACGAGTTGTATTCGTTGGTGATGACCTTAGGCAGACATTTGACCCCTTCCGCTTCGAGCTGCGACAGGTAGAACTCCTCCTCCTTGCCTGTAGTCCCCAGAACCACCACCAGGTTTCCCGGGTCAGAGTACACCTTCAAGAGACTCAAGAACACCGACTCCACTCCCAGACCCCTGGGGGCAACACACGTATAAAACATTTTAAATAGCGGTACATAATTCAGGTTTCCTCAACTCCTTAAGGATGTTTGAGGTACAAGAAAGACCTTAGAAAATAATTTTTTAATTATTTTGAATTTGAATTTGTTCTATAGCTCTAATATTGCTGAAAGATGGCTCAGCTACAACATAATTATAGGACTAATTCAGCAACTAGACCCCTGAACATTAATTTATCATTAAACTGAGTGTATGGATGGTATAACAAATTTGATTATAACACACGATGTTAACGTTCAATGATGATCAATAATTTCCCTTCTGTTCAACATTTTTTTCCCAAGCTTCGGATTAGGATTCAAGATTCACGGGTGGAATGAATCTCTTAAGGAAAACCTCTTTTCACTTTTTTGAGATATTTAACGTGCACTTTCTAAACCAACTGTATGTATATATCAGCACACAACTTAGAGACTAACTTAAATGTGAAACAGACCCAACCTACAGCCTTTGGCCGTTAATTAATGCTGTGAAAGGAGAAACACACATTTCACATCCGATAAATTTTTCAGCCATGCCGGGAATCGAACCTGGGACCCTTAGTTCAATTGATAGACGCACTACCGACCGAGTTAAGGTGTCAGACAAAGACGAGGAGGAGTCACATATAAAAAGGAACAAACACAACCTGGCTGTTACAGTGAAAATAGGAACACGGTTCACACTTTACACTGCTGCCACTGGACATAGAGGTGATGGCTGCCTCTTGTCGAAGGAATATTTTCAAAATGATGGAAGTGTGAATATATTAAATGATCAGTTTATTTGTTTTATCTCTCTTCCTTCCATTATTCTTCTAAAAGCATGAGTTTTTTTAATCTGGATATATAGGCATAGTTTTTATATTAGAAATCGTATTTTTGCAAACTTACTTGGCCGCTATGACCAGGCCATCTTGGTGCAAGATGTCCAAAAACATTTGATTCTCGTACTCCAACATTTTGAAACTCACGGCTTCTCTTCAGAATACAACTTACAAGAAGAGTAAGTTGATTGACTGCTACAAGAACAGCACCTCCAATAAAATATCAATAAAAGACCATATCAATGTCCAGATAAACGATTCGTTCCCTTCACTCTGAAAACAAAAACAAAAAAACAATATAAGTTGTCTGCGCGAGAACTCGGCCTAGTGTAGCTCAGGCTCGAACCGTGTTTCCGACCAAGGTGTAACTTACGTCGTTATCTGGTTTCTCCTTCTTTTCATAATACTCGGACGATACAGCCTCCTCAATCCTCTCCTGTCCTCGTTTCCTCCTATCGCCAGCGATATTCTCGTTGCTCCAGCTGTTGGCGTTATTCTCCTCTTCCGTGTTGATCTCTGCGAAAGGGTCTATGTCCTCGACGTCTTCCTCGTCCCGGTAGTAAGCCTCCAGGAGGTAGGTGCTCAGTTCCTTCGAGGGATGCCCGTACACGCCGATCCTGACCGGACGTCGGAAGCTGTCAAACACAAACTACAATACAGTGTGTTTGGAAAGGTGCACTTTCTAAACACAACAAGACCGTCTCGCCGCAGTAACTGTATGTATGTGAGAGATTAGGAAGTGGAGGACATGGGAGTGAAGTTTGTGAGGAGAATATTAGTTGTCACGAGGAGAAACAAGATTACATGAGATAGAGGAAGCAAGGCTGAGATGTTATGGCTATGTGTAATGAGGATGGAAAAAGAAAGGATGCCAAGAAAGAGATGGGAGGAGCAGATAACAAAAATGTGTGAGTGAGATGAAAATAATGGGTGTTATTAAAGGAGGAAGAATGGTAGAAGGATAGAGGAAGATGGAGGCCTTTTACTCAACTAGCCCGGTCTCAGGCTGGAAACAGTTTATGATGATGATGATGATGATGATGATAACATATCCACACTGATGGATATGGTGAAAGACTGAAGACACCTCAGTAGAGACGGCCAGGATCCAAACCATGACCCCCTCCCCCCCTTAAGAAGCAGACCAGAACGAATGAAACTGAAGTTTCTGATCGTGCACTCGGTGATGCGAGTTTGACTGTTCCTGTTTGTGTTAATGGACACGAATACGGCGGTGTGTACCTCCTAGGAATCTTGATAATGTCCAAGCCGCAGGTGGAGGATTGCAAGCAGTATGTGTCAGGCTCAAACGTGGGTTTCTTGGTCGTCTGCGACACGTAGATATCTGCGTCCCCAGAGCTGAAACAAACATTCAACGTTCAGGACAGGAATTACACAACGTTTCGACACATGAGCAAGCCAATAAGTTATTTTGATAATATATATATATTATTATATTATATATATATTGTTTAGGTTATATGTATCGTGTACTAACTATGCTAATGGTATTAAGAAGGCTAAGTTGATAGGAAGTGTACCCACATTTGTGTGGAGGGAGAGTGAAAAACAATTTTGGAAACCACCCTCAGTACACTTGACCAAGATTTGAACCTCGATATCCCCATAATCGGCAGTCTAGTCCATTGCAAGAATAACGCGTTAGTCCATGCAGCCAATGAAATGGGTACTTACGCTATTAATGTGCTAGGGGTGAGAAAGGTTGAATCTGGAGGAAGTGTACATGCATTTATGTTGGGGTAGAGTGTAAAATCAAGTAGGGAAAAGCACCCTTCAAATACATCCATCTGGGATGTGAACCCCTATCACTAAATCGCCAGTCAAATCTTATACGGGACCATTCGACCACTCAAGCAGGTTCTATCTAATATAATTGAACCAACATAGTCTTAAAGCTCGTGTTCTTGGGCGAGTACTTACTGGGAGTACAGGTAGAGGGTGATGGGGCCCTTGTACATGAGAGTGTAGTAGGTATAGTTTCCTCGCCCCACCTCCCCGGCGACAGAGTGAAGCAGGCTCTCCCCTCGACACACGCCCACGGTCAGGGTCACAACGACGAGGAGGAAGATAATCGACTCCATTCTACAGATACCAGTGACTCGGCGACAAGTCGAGCCATCACCTGAACACACACATGGCGTGTCACACGAGAAAACGGTCCTTAAGTCACGTATGGATGTAATTTTAGGAAGGCTTAAGACTACTTTATCCCTTTAGGTAACATAGCAAGCCACAGCTATAACACACTTAGGCTTAGAATAAAATCTTAAAAGCTAGATAAAATATGTTTTAAATTTATTTTTAGATTTAATACAACACTAGTATTCTGATTGCTTCTAGCGAGATACAAATCGCTCTGAAACAGTTCAAACAATCCAAAGATTAGTTCTGGAAACACAAGATAAATCAGCCTAATCACGTCAATGTTAGTGGGAGCTCTAACCTAAAAAATAATACACAGATAAAACTGTTGCCATTATCAAATTAGGCCTAAAGAGTTTCCTCAACTTAATAAACAAAATTAATATCTACCAGTCACTAACTTAAATCAGGTCATACGATTTTAATCATATATACACACGGAAGATCAACTTATCAATGTTTATTACCTCAATTAAAAAGTTGCATAGTAAAATGCATTTCAATTCTTAAGCAATTAAACTGGTACGCTCACTTTTATAATAACTTGCTAGAGAAACACGGCCACTAAATACAACTAAATATCTGGACAGCAAAGAAAACGTACAGTAAACAATAAAAATCGCGAATTTTCACTAATCCATAGTTGTGATACGAGTCATACGACTTGAAAACAAATACGATATATTAAAGGGAAGAGTAATTTTATAAGAGAATATTGTACCAAGAAATAATGTTGGCACAACTGAAAAGAATATCCTGTGGGAAATCGCCTTAGAGAGGTCTTTTTTATTAATGTTTAGTTTATGTTACTAATATATATCCTTTAGGCTTTATCTATGATGTTAGTAATTTAACCAGGTAAGAACATCCCTAAAATTACATATTTGATAAATTCAGGAAATACATTCATTTAATCTGGAATAAGTATAGGCTAGTAAAAATAATTATATTGTGTTAGTTCAATTGCAAAACATGTATTTT
>CABFOV010010789.1:0-15243 GCA_902141375.1 Timema poppense
AGCAACAAAGATAGCACCCAACACAGCATGAGCCAGCCTACGAGCAACAAAGATAGCACCCACCTACAACAACAAAGATAGCTCCCAAAAAACCCCTCAGCTTAATTGACAAATTGTATTGTTTAAGTGTTTTTAAGGTAAGTAGAGTTCCCAAAGCTGGATCTTCTAAATGTGCACAGCTAAGCGATGAGAATAACTAGGTTAGTTTGAACTAATAAGCTTAGCAAGGGGAGGGGTATCATTCTCAGAAGTGGTCCAAACATTCTTGGCAAAGCTCCCACCACTAATAAAATAGCTTTCCTCTTAATGAGAATTATTGTTGAGCTCGCGAGTGTCTCACTAATCAGTCTACTGCCAGGTTTTCCATGAGCTACTCAACGACCTTTGACTTGAAATGTTGTTGGAACTTTATTTGTGGGATTGTTCAACTCATGTTGCGCATTTACACAAGAGTCTCTATCATGTGCTAATATATAAAACATTAGGACTTGCTTTATAATTGTTTGCAACAGGGTTGCGTTGAAGTGACGTTCATAAGAAATCATGGCTCCTTACCATTAGAGAAAACAACACAATTATTATGTTCTAGAAAAGTAATCCCTGGTGAATAAAGAGCCCAAATAATGAACAATTTCCAAATGTCACGATTCCTCTTAGAGTCAAATGTTTATAAAAAACAAATCAGACTATGCTGTATGTTGGTCCATAAAAAAAGTCCACGGGCCACACAAACACATGTGTGCTTTAGATGATGCATGGGTCTAGAGGATTGTGAAGGCTTGTTCACTGTTAAAATGTTTTGTCCACTTTAGTAAATACAAGGGATCAGCTACACAGGCTAAGTTTGGTATATACCGGCCAAATAAAGCTTTCAATAATAAAAAAAAAACTGATCAATTTCTTTTAGGGCTTAGGTAGCCCAAGTTTTATTTGGATTAATCATCTGTATTTTATTATTTAAATTAATATGTCATAAGTGCTCGGTGTGGGGGATGGATACACGCACCTGCCCAAGATACTGGAATGCCATTTCTAGCATTTTGATTATCTACTACGAGCCAAAGTTTATTATTTGGTTTGGATACTAAAAACAATGGACTGTGTGATACCCTTAAAATTCCTATATTAGTGAGTGCTCGTGGTCCGACAACCAGACCGAAGGTGTGTTCTTACCAGTTATTACATAGAAACATCTTTAAGCTTGTTAATTAGCGAGTTTCCTTTATCTTAGTGTTTGATAAACAGACCAGAACTTTACAAAGGTCTTCAACTAGTTCTGGTTTCCAAAGGGAAGACCCACATTTCTACATTCCCTGCCACTGGAGTTGGAAGTCACACAATCTTAACAAATGATCAACACTTCATTTTACAACGTCTGTTGTTTAGTGGCAGAGATCCCATCGAGCTCAACACATGAGTTTTTCTGGAACTTAGTTAAAAACAGAGCTTGTGCCTAGCAACGGAAGGGCATCCCTTTGCCCTCACCCTGACCATTCTGGAATACATTGGTGCGTACTTCTCTTTCACCCACTTTACAGTTTAGAACAATGCCTAGTTAGGGAGGATATAATAATAATAATAATAATAATAATAATAATAATAATAATAATAATAATAATAATAATAATAATAATAATAGTAATAATAAAATAATAATAATAATAATAATAATAATAATAATAATAATAATAATAATAATAATAATAATAATAATAATAGTAATAATAGTCTTTATTCACCCACCAACCAGCGTTGATTACAACATACAATAGTATATCTATTGAAAAACAAACAAATTTTAATAAAAGAATATTCACATAAGTATCAAACCATTCACGCGCTCATTTAAAGCTCAAGTAGTTTCAAGAACTCAGTTTAGTTGACTGGACAAGATAAATGGTGTGACCGTACACTTAAAGGGGATTCTAGATGTTAGGTGATGAGTAGAGTTATCTAGTGTGTCCTAAGCCAGTGAAAGAACGAGCATATGTTTGAGATCTATGTATCGGAATAGACATCTGTACAGTGGACTCTGATCTAGTAGCTCGGCTGTGTTTATCTTTCAGAAATAGGAACCGTGAGGAGAGGTATTGAGGCTGAGATGTTGGTAACATTTTGTGAAGCAATACTAACAAGAGTAGCCTTCACCTTTCATTTATTGTTAACCAACCCAGTTTATTGAAATACTTAGAAATATGGTCATGCCATTTGAAGTTAAATATGTATCGAACACATGTGTTTTGTAGTCGTTCTGCTAGATCGTCTCTTAAGTCATTGTATACTACGTCGCAGTAGGATAATCTGCACATATTCTAGGAGAGCATTCTTCAACCTTGTCAGTGAATGTAAGCAGGCATACACTTTCTTGTAGATCGAAGTTACCTGATCTGTCCAATTAAGATTTTCATCAATAATCACACCAAGGTTTTTAGTCACTGTTGTCAGTTGTACTGTGGCTACTCCTAATTGTATGTCAGTCAGTAGGGAACGGTCCACATCCAGTAGTAGTCTGTTGTTCCTATAAGAATGGCTTGAGTTTTATCAGGGAAAGCCAACAATATTTATTCGTTGTATGGCTGTGGCCGTGTTGCCTATCATAACACTTTGCTGCAAATATTATCTCATCCACTGTATACTGCATGCAATTTCGCTAATAGAATATTAATATTTAATCTAATAAAATCTAACAATATAAGAAGTGTTAGCTCGCGCTTATCCATGGCTAGTCTAGTATCACCAGTGACATTTATCAACGCGATACATGTGCTATGATGTGATCTGAATCCTGATTGATAGCCAGTTAACAAATTGTGTTTGTTAATGTGTGGATAAATTTGTTGATGCACTAGGAATTCTAGTTCCTCAGAAAGAATTAAAAGTATACTTATTGAAATCTTTTGCAAGTCCTTTTTTAGTTATTAGCATAATAAATGTAAGTTTCCACTGTGAGGGATACTGTCCGGTCATATGTGATAAGTTGAATAGGTCAGTTATTGTTGATATAACATTTCTTAAAATTGTTTGTATTAACAATATTGAAATTTGGTCTATACCTTGTGCTTTCGATTTGATTCTCATTATTGATTAGTATACCTCGTTATGAGTCAAATGGGCAAAGTAAAAAGTACTGTCATCATTATAGTCATTATTTTAATTATCTGCATTGGAGGCATAAATGTTGTATTCTAGTTATCTTGTTAGTTAAATTAGGGGTGTGAAGAAACTCTTTGTTGAGTTTATTGGGTAGTGTTTGTCCCACTCCCATCCTCCACAAATCCTTCAATAGTGTTTTGGATGTCGGCTAGTATTTGAGAGTGAAAGGGAAGAGTCCATTTTATCTTTCCTAAAGGCCTAGGTACATTTATTACGCAGACGTTTATACTCTTCAAAACCTAAGTTGTCTGTGAGTGGCTTGATTTTAGATTCTTGTTTAAATTTCGTATTTACTTGGTCAATAACCTGATGTCTTGAGTCATCCAAGGCACGGGTGGTCTACTAACACGCCGAGTTTTTACTGGTGCATGTTTATCATACAATTCAAGGATCATATCATTAAAAAGATGTAATCGGTCGTCAATGTTTAACTTAGTGTTGACCAGGGCATGGCTTGAGCGTCGGTATTCAGTTTGTCTGTATCAATGGATTTAATGTCACGATATGTGTGATCAGTCCACGTATGCGAGGTGGCAATATGATGTGTTGCGTCTAAGTGAGTCCACGTTAAAATCACCCATTTCAATCATATGTTGCTATTTGTGTGTGAGCTCGGTCCAGGCAGTAGCTGGCCAGTACACTACAGATAACATAAGCCTTTGTTGTGGGTTGTTTACTTCAGGTCGCGCCGAGTACGGACTCTGTGATGCATCTCTGATGTACACACACACAACTCCACCTCCCTCGTGGTTCTGTCATTTCTAACGAGTTGATAACCACTCAGGTGTACTAGGCTGGAAGGAAGGGGTGGTTTTAGCCAGGATTCACAAACAAGAAGAGCATGCAAGGACAAAGAAGAAAATAAGCTGTCGAATTTGTGGGCCTCCTGCAGTGATAGCGGCTGGCTTTCCACTACATTGTGAGTCATTATAACTGTTGATAGAGTTGTAGAGGGGAGAGATTGGTCAAGGTCACCAACAGAGATGGAACATAGCTCACTAAAACATATTGTAGTTGGACTCTCTGCCCTTGTAAAATTACACATATAATAGGGCTGTGCTGATACCCATGGATGGTATGAGTAATATTGCAATAATCAATATCACTCTTCAGTATTCAACACGGTTGATTTTGAACGTCAGTGGCTAGACAGACGTTAGTTACTCGTAGTTTTGCTTTGCCCTCTTATTCTGTTCCCTCAGCTCTAAACCCAATATAAACAAGCCATTCCTTTGCAGCTTATAAACACGGTCACGGTAGATACAAGCTCAATTTTCATTTATCAAAGGGAACTGTATTTCGAAAATGAACCTAAGGAGAACCCTTATTTTGTATTGAAATAGTCTAGCAAATATTCATTTCATAAAGTCGATTTTCCTCAGCGCTTTGGCAACGGAGTGGTGAGCAAGTGAATCGGCCAGCTCGCAGCTGCAGCGTATTTCGTTGCTAGACTTTTATTATTCGAATAATTTTAAAATAATCCACATAAAATATTAGTTTTTTATTTATCGACTTTAACTATTGTACGCATTGTTACCTTCAATTCCGATAGTCTTCATAGCCAGTGTCGCCAATATAACTTTTATTCTAAATATCTTTTCACTTAAGAAAATTATTAAAATAATTTAATAGATATTGTGAAACAATTAAAAGGAAAAAAATTAAAATTGATAAATGTTAAAACATAAAAGCTTTTTAGTTTTTAAAATAACTTTGAATTAAAATTTTCAAAGATTTTTTTGAGTCCATCCGCAAATATTATCATCAGTCATAACATTTATAGCTTTCAAGGTTGTTTCCGTATTTCATTAACTTCTCTTCCTGCTTGAGATTGCTTTAAAAATGGAACGTTTAAAAAGTGAAGTGTGGCAGTATTTTGATATATGTGAAAGTGATGTTGTTTGTAAATTCTGTAAAAGCAAAATCTAATTTCATGTTGAATGGTATCGATAGTATTGAGCAAGGTAGAAAATAACTAAACTTAACATCAACTGAGATCTTGAGACTTGAGTTGAGCTTATACACACATCCACGCATTTTAAAGCTTAATAAATTAATAATAAGTATTATTATTAACACACAGAATAGTTTATCAAATACCACACTAAAAACGAATGAAATCATGAAAAAAGTAAAAATTATGAAATTGGTTTTAGAACTTAGTAAGTTAATCCTAATAATGAGCAAAATACAGGTCTTCCCTTACAGTTATTCCTGATTCATCAAGCTGTCGGTTCACAGGAAGACCTCACTGTTTCCTGGATGAACAAACTTCACAGTGATAGGTGGGGTGAGATTGATCACAATAATAAACCATTCATAATGTTTTTATTATACTGATGACAAACAATTGTAGCTGTGTAAGGTTTGCTCTTACCTCCATTTAACATTCTTTGACATCAATATTAGTTGGAAAGGTATATTTGAGTCGATCACATGCTTCAATAGAGGGGACCTTCAACGTGGAACACTTTCCAAGAATCTCCAGCTACCTTGACTTCCTCTGAAACTTGCCACACAAATCAAAACTACCCACACAATATTTTACCAACACAAATGATCCTTCCTTCACATTATTTATATTTATCTTCTTCCTCTTTCCACCACGCCTGGGATATCTTCATTCGGTAGTTTTTGGAGGACACGCTGAGGGTCGAATGGAACCACACCACATCCACCAATAAGGTGGCGTTCAGCCCCTCTGCTGTTTCTTTCAGTGCTTGGGCCAATAGATGCGGGACATCTTAGGTAGGCCAGTGTCCCCATGGGTAGCCGAGCAACACATCATTATACTTGTAGCAAATTGTCAATATTTCAGCTGGGACACAGTGATATAGAGGATAAACGCAGGCCTGCCAACTCTTTGTGCCGTCGTAATAAACCATGAACCCAGTCTTTACCAGGGAGACTCTCTCTGAACCTACTACATCAAGGTAACTACTCACAAACATTCTCAGCTCATTGGCATTTAACGGAAATCCTCCAGAAGCACACTTAATAACAGCTTCCAGTATTGCTGTTTGACCACCTGTTTTTTTCCCCTCTAAGTTCCATGTATCTGTTGTATAAAGTACCGTAAGCTGAATCGTGCTTTGCAGCTGCTTTCCTTAGTGACATATCGTTGGTTATCTATCACATCTTTTAGAGCTGCTTCAGTTTGGACTTCCGAGAAACTGCCATATACTCTTGAACCTGGTACACGTATATACTTTCTTCCCATTTTAATCAATACCTTAACAAAAAGGGGTCAAGGGCGAAGATACTGTGGGGTCTTTAATAGGTTGGATACCATCACAGAACTTTTGTAATTTCATGATCAATCTTACCCCACATGGCTTTTAAAGTTATGGCTAGACAACTGGGCCATTACAAATGTAACAGTAAATCAGGCTGAAATAACCGAAAAAATAACAATTTATGAGGCCCTGTCCAAACAACAATACAAATAATTAAATTTTACTTGCATGCAATCGTAATTAGCCAATAAAAACAGAAGAAATTATATCCAAACTTTTCCTTATCTATATGTGCCCCCTGTAGTTAAAAATGGCTGCTACCTCAAAGCACAATTTAAAATGATGCCAAAATAGAGAAAACAATTATATCTCTGCATGTCAGCTTGAAATTTATTTCTAAATAGAAAGATGCATTGTGATCAATCTGACCCCATTCCACATATAAATAAAATAAATGGATAGAAATGAACTCTGATAGAAAAGTATGCTTGGTATTGGCGATCAGGGGAATATTTTTGAATACCTGATTTTATTATTTTAAGAGAATCACAATATAAATGTGGGATAGGTAAAGATAAATATATTAGTTGGTTTAAAGTTAAAGTTGTTGGTTCATGGGAATGTAAAATTTAACCAAAGGACCAATGGTATGGATTCGCAAAATAATTACAAATTAGATTGTAATTTACTTTACAGGTGTTACATTATTTTACTAGTATAAGTCTAGTCTAATTACCTAAAGTTAACATTTTTTTTATGAACTAATTTTATTAGTTCAATCTTGAGTAAAATCTGAGAGCAACACTGGCTGTGAAGACATTTGATATAAAACTGTTGTAATTTACAACACTTTTCTAACTATCGTTAAGATTGAAATAAAAGAGACAAATATATTGAGGAAATATTGAAAGCTCAATGTCAAGCTTATTTTAAATATAACCTTATAAAACTACAAATATATATATATAGATATATATATAGGGACTATTCCACGATACACATTAATAATTCATGAGTTAAAACAGTCACAGAAATCTTCCGAATAAATCTAACAGTCAATACAGAAAACATGTTTCTGTGCTTCCAATGAACAATTTGTATATTTTAGAAAATGTGATCTTCAGACTTTTTTCCATTCATTTGGAACATTGACATCAATTTCTTAATGCCCCTATTTGACTCCCCCAATATTTTGCCATCTTTTGTTCCAAAAATGTTGATTGCCAGATCTAACAATGAGCGTGCTGGGATATTGTGGGACTAGGTGTAGACAAGGTATGTCGACGAGGCTTCATCGCCCCAGAGGGACGCACACCCATGGATGTGCCGGAGTTACTCCAATCTCCCGTCTGCACCGGTGTTCGGTAGTATCTGCTTGACGCTTTGTTGAAGATAGGGAGAAGCTCGTTCGCTTCATTTGATAAAGCCTGAAATTAGATAATTTATATTTTGAACATGAACATCATTTAGTTGCATTAATCTGACAGAGATGCTGAAACTCAAAAATGAAGAAAGCTTGGATTTATTTGAATGTTTAAAAACTTCTTATTTAATATTTAGTTCGCAACAAAATAAGGAAAATCAAATTAGAAGTGTGTTAGTAAGAATTCCTCATGCCCCCTCACCCCTTGGTTGTTAATATACATAGTTAAATGTTGGAAATTTAAAAAATGAGATAAGTGATCAACTTTGTTTTCCAACAATGGGAAATGTATCATTGGTGAAGTTGATATAGTGATGGATTAACGACGAGGGGACTGTGTTCTAGTAAGTTGTGTGCTGATATAGTTTCTACAACATGTCAGTATTTGTACAGGGAGCGGGAGATTTTAAAACATTAGTAAAATTAATCAATACAATATTTTTCTCTCAAGAAAACGTGTTTTTATTAAAGCAAGACTTATGTCAATTTTGGACTACATCAAGATGAGACGATGTCCTTTTCTCTCCAGGCATCCCTGCATTCTCACAAGTAAGTTTCCCATTGCAGTCTTCAGCATTTAAACAAAGATGCCGTCGATTTCCTCACATTCCCAGGACGACGAGAAACTATGTTGCTCTTTATGAAAATAAATCTCAAACAGACAAATGAGGAAACCTCACAGGCCAAGAAATACCCTTTGTTCAGCGACCATCAATATTCAATATTCTTGTTAAAAATAAATGGACTCTTGTACAGGATAGCTTTCAAGTTCTTCAGTCAAAAATGTTTCAATCATGTTTACATAGCGTTCAACGAGCATTGTTCTCCTCCAAGAATGCAGCCTCATTACCCCTGTTGATAACACTCTTACTTTATCACTATGTGGAGGTTCTTGGTGTAGTTTACGAGGGTTTTCTTCAGTCCAGTAACAACAATTTTGCTGAACATACAAATATTCAGTAAAATGTTCATCTTCTTCCATTTTAGTAAGCATTTGTAAATAGAATGTTACTCTATCTGACAAATCAATAGGTTTTAATTCTTGGACTGTTTGAATGATACAAAGATCATACATAGACCAAAGACTACTAGTCGCCAACATGAGAGGCTGGAGGAGGGAGGGAGCTCTAAGCAAATGTAAGAGGAGGAGATATGCGGAGGAACTAGTGGAAAGAGAATATGGAAGGAAACTCCAGGGTGGAACGAAAAGGTGAAGGAAGCGGGAAATTCTAGGAACAGAGCCTTTAGAGAATGGTTCACAAAAAGAACAAGAGAAACTGAGCATAAGTCTAGGGATAAAAAGAGATATGCAAAAAAGACAGTAAGGGAACGGAGAAAAACATGGATGAAGGAGTGGACAAAAGTGCTACAGACTGATGTGAAAGAGAGCAAGAGGATAATGAAGTCAAGTGAGCCAAAGAAGAAGGGATTATAGGAAAGAAGTACGAATGATGGATAAAATAAGAATGATAATGGAGAGGGACGAGAAACTGTGGAAATTATATTCTGAAAGATTGTTGAGTCCTGAGGGGGAAGGATTGGTACAGAAGGAAATTGACAGAGAGATAGATGGAGGGTGAAGTAACGGACGGAAGGGGAAGGAAGAGGCCATGAAAAGGATGAGGAAGGGAAAGGCACCAGAAGTGGACGAGCTCACGGTGGAAATTGGTCTCCAGTGATGGTAGAGAGTAGTAAGGGCTGTGTAGAGAGAGAAGAGAATGCCAGAGGATTGGACAAAAGGTATTATATTACCAATATTCAAGACAGGGATAGGAAGAGCTGTCTAGAGAGAGAAGAGAGTGCCAGAGGATTGGACAAAAGGTATTATATTACCAATATTCAAGAATGGGGATAAGAAGAGCTGTCTAGAGAGAGAAGAGAGTGCCAGAGGAGTGTACAAAAGGTATTATATCACCAATATTCAAGAAAGGGAAGATGGAAAGAGGAGCAACATGGGTTTAGAGAGAAGAGGTTGACGATAGATTTAATATTTGTAATTAGATAGTTGAGGGAAAGAGATATGAGTTTGGAAAGGATCTTGTAAGATATTTATGGGTGTAGAAAAAGCCTATGATAGTGTGGAGAGGAATAAAGTATGGAAAGCAATGGAGGAGGCTGGAGTAAAAAGAGGAGTGGCAATGAGAGTAAGGAATATGTATGATAATGTGAGTTGTGTAAAGACAGAGAGGGTGGAGTCGAGCAGGGAAGTGCCCTCTCAACATTTCTAATTGGATTAGTGGTGGAGATTATAATGAATAGTGTGTCAGGGGAACTGGGTGAGGGGATAATGAAAGCAATGATGTTTGCAGATGACTTGATGGTATGGGAGGAAAATGGAGAGGAAATACAGGAATGGAATGAGGAGGTGAAAAGTGTGGAATAATATTGGGAAAGGGAATCACTGTTGGCCAGGTAACAACACCACTAAGTAATATGAAAACGGCATTGTAAAAAAAACCCGATCTAAAACCTACAGGAAACAAAATTATTAAACCAAAAGATTGGGAAAAAGACTTGTTTTATCTCATGAATAACAGTGTGTGTTTGTGTGTGCGCGTGTATCTGTATAGTGAATATATGTGTGCTTCGGTAGTTTGAGCGTCTTGTACGTATTCTAATTTTAAATTAATTTTTTCATATTTTTTTTTACAAAGGATTAAATTACAAATGATTTAAAGTTAATAATATTCAACATGTACATATTCTTGTTTACATTTGTTTAAGTTCTTGCTGTCCAATCTTCTTCTTGGTCTCTATCACCATCCAACTGATCAGTTAAGTGCTTGGACAAGTTATGAAGCACTGAACAAGAAACAACGACTTTTGGTTGTTGTCTAATGATACAGTTCGCGAGTATTGGAAAGCATTTCTTGACTTATCCGAATATTATTTTAACAACCAATCTTTCTCTTGAGGGAGTTAAGTTTAAATACATATGTCGTCATGTTTTGGTTACTGAAAAGGGGTTATATGCCATGGGGAAATACACAGCCTGAATCCCCCAATAAACAAAAAGAGCCTTCATTGTGTTTTACAGGGCTCTTTCTCCAGATTCTGGCATCGCGAACACTGCAGGCCACTCTGCTGAGACACTTGTGATTCTTTCAGCTGCATCGCAGCTTGCTTGTACGTTTATGCTAGGATAACATTTTGATTAATACACTCATCTCCGAGGATGGTAAGCTTTTTAATTTCTTTACGAGTACAGTCTAAAGCTACAATGAATGTAAGCATGAAGAATTGAGTCTGCCATAAAAGGCTGACCTCATTCATTTCTACAAAGGCTGAAGGAAATTTACCATTTGTTGATTTTACCAATTATTCTATACATTCCTTATTGAACAGTTTTGGTCACAGTACTTTGAAGAACGCCTACATCGTTGGAGACCACTCTGAAAACCTGTAATACAAGTTCATAAAATCAATTTAAATTTATGTGTCTTGAAACAACAATCAAATTTATCGCAAAGTTGATTGCTGAAGTAATCCAGTAATATTTCCATTTGCTCCTCCCCATGTCTCCATGTTGTGCTCAGATGTTTTGGTGTTCAAACCTAAGTAATATTTCCATTTGCTCCTCCTCATGTCTCCAAGTTGTGCTCAGATGTTTTGGTGTTTATAATCCAGTAATATTTCCATTTGCTCCTCCTCATAACTCCATGTTGTGCTCAGATGTTTTGGTGTTCATAATCCAGTAATATTTCCATTTGCTCCTCCTCATGTCTCCATGTTGTGCTCAGATGTTTTGGTGTTCANTAATCCAGTAATATTTCCATTTGCTCCTCCTCATAACTCCATGTTGTGCTCAGATGTTTTGGTGTTCATAATCCAGTAATATTTCCATTTGCTCCTCCTCATGTCTCCATGTTGTGCTCAGATGTTTTGGTGTTCAAAACCTAAGTAATATTTCCATTTGCTCCTCCTCATGTCTCCATGTTGTGCTCAGATGTTTTGTTGTTTAAACCTAAGTAATTGTTTACAAGTGCCTGTTCTCCTACGTTTCTGTCTCGAACGTGCACGGACATCACCAGGACTGCAACTGATCTAACAAGCTAGTGTGCCCTACCAGAGATTAAATAAAACTAACCCTGTCTAGTACACCTTAGAATTTACTAGGGTTAGTATATTCACATAAAACCTAGGAGATACTTGTTTAGCTTACCTTTAGGTACACAATGCAGTCTGTCCCAAAGCCTTCACAAGACATTAGAGCCAGTTCCCCATGAAAATATCTTGCATATAACCGTGAGATGGGGAGTCCGTAGCCATAGCCTGCAACCAACATCACTATCAAGGTCACATCTCAAAGTTTTATTCATTGAAAATTATTAATGAACACTTAAAGAAAATATAGTGTTTATGTTAGTAGATTACATGTATTAAAATTATCTGTGTAATAAATAGGTTTAATTAATCAGTCAATTAAAAGTTGAAAGCCTGGTAATCCCCATAATAATGGCCTAGATAATCTACAAGTTGATGACCCAAATAATACACAGATTGATAGCCTGAATAATCCTAGAAAATGTGAAAGGTGTCATGTGCGCTTGTTCATTCCTAGGTGTTTGGAGTTAGCAGCTGCTCTTAATCTCCTTGAGAAGAAAGGAGCTGCTTTTGTTTGGGAGAGTGATCAGAATAAGCATTTGAGGTTCTAAAGAAAAACTTATTTCTCCCGATGTTTTACTCCATGTTAATGCCTCCTCCATTGCTGTGGGCGCGGTGTTGTCTCAACAGACCTCTGAGGGAGTGAGGCCCGTGGCTTTCGCTAGCAGAACGTTCTTTGAGGTCGAGAGGAAATCCAGGGTTTATGAGAAAGAATTACTCGCGTGCATTGTTGGAATGTAAAAATGTTCTGAGTACCTTTAGCAAAACGTGTTTGAACTATTTACTGACAACATAACCTTGGCCTGGATGTGAAGTCACGCCAAACAAATCAGTAGAATTGGTAGGTGGGTTCTATTCAAGTTCACACCAGACAGAATGTTATGGCTGTCCAGGATGGTGGAGGACCTTGAACCTAGCTGTGTGGTTCAATACATCCCTGAATCTTTCATCTCTATCTGTGACCATCAAAAGAGTGACTCGTGGTGTGTTGAGACCATAAATAAACTACTTCAAGGAGAATGTGTAGGATCATATGCCTTATACAAGGTGTTGCTGGTATTTACTAATACCAATAGAAAATCTAGGAAAATACTAAGGCCAACGCTGTTTGGATATTTTCATCAATCTGTCCTTGGTGAACACTTGGGGGTCCTTAACGTTCCGAAAGGTTTACAAACAGTTTTTTGGCCTGAAATGTATCTTTATGTCAAAATACAAGGTAATCAGTGTGAAGAATGTCTCAGAGTTTAACCAGCTCTAAATAAATTGGACCCATTCGGCCGATGTGGTCCAATTTCCCTGGAAGAAAGTTTTTGTGGGGCTCCTTCCTAGTTCACATGTGTCCTTGTTTTGAATGTCTTTTCTAAGTTTGTACTTCTCATTTCTCTACAAAACATGAAGAACACTACTACGGTGCATGCGGTCTATTGTCGGTGATAATAAGCCCAGTTTCGGTAATCTTATTCAATTATCATCTTATTACATGTGTTTGGGGGTATTAAATACATTACTACTATCCCGAACCAGGATGAATGACTTAACAGGAATCTCTAGGTAGCACTCACTAATTTTCATATTCAGTCGCAAATCAAATGGGATCAAAATCTGGAGTTTTTAAATGTTGCCTTCAACTCGTCCTTTCCTGAGTCTACTGGTACTTTCCCTGCTTTCCTTTGCTTGCTTTATGTAACGGAGACAGAGGGAGTGTCACATGCAGACAGATACAATTAGCTTTTGGGTTTTAAAAAGGGCACAGAGGAAGGGTGCCACTAATTATAATTGGGGTAGGATTCCCGGTCTCCCTCAGAGTTCTGAAACATTTATGCTGGACTGTCATGGAGATGGAATGGTCCATATAAATGATGCTAGTAGCAGTAGGAGAGCCCATGTGAGTCACGTCAAGACACTGCCACCAGGAATCATCTTTCTGTAAGAGGTCTGGTTAATGTATGTGTGTCATTTATTTTGTTAAATTTATTTATTTTCTGTCCTTTGTACTTAAGATTATTTACTTAATTCAGTAGGTCCTAAACTAGAATGTTTGTTTTTGTGATTTCCTAAGTCTTTATATGTGAAGTTGAGTTTAATTTTGTGTGCATGATATGTAGGTAATGGGGTTGAGCTAGGGTGTGCACACATTGTAAAGTGATAAATCTCTCGGACATGAGATAATAGAATAAACGATGTATCAAAGAAATAATTATAAGAAAGATTGAGTTGCAACTCACGATTAAGGAGTTTATAGAATTAGCTTTCCTGCAGGGGCGTCCTCTATATTAAATAATCACCTATATTAGACAAAAGTAGAAAACTAATATATGTATATGACTATACATTGATAAAAACAGAATTAACATGATCATGTCTTTCTGTAAGAAATTATGTGATTAGAATATAAAGTAATCCTTTAAATATTTTTTTAGTATGTTTGTGTTATCAATTTGTATGTTTATCAAGTCAGATTGAAAGATTTGTTGGCGATGATATATTTTTTTAAACACATCTTTTTTTGGGTGTAAGCTTGTTTGTTGCTAGAGAGTCTTCATCACCTCCCTTCTGGACATTTTCATGGTGGAACCGTGTCTTCGACAAGACTCATGATCCTGAACCTAAACAATGGATCAGTCACATGCACTGCTCTTTCAAGGAGGCAATATCTCTCTGCTTCCGCTTCGGGCCAAACACTGTCGTCTGAAGGAGACTCTTTGATGGTCCTCCTTGGAGAGGTGAACTCGCAGGTCTCAAGGTGTACCTTAGACAAAGCTGCATCCAGAGGAGGTTCCTGTCAATGACTTCCATGGATCGGAGAAAACCTCTTCTACACCGCTGGACTGGTTGCGCGCCAAAGGAAGTGATTGGTTCCAAGAACTAGTCGGCAGCCCATTTTATCAGCTTTTGAGCCAAAGGTTTTGTACAGTGAGTGTGGCCAGAAACAATCTATGTAACGTCTGTCTCTATTGGAGCGCACGTTTTATACTGTGGGAACAAAGTATATATATATATATACACATGAAGACACTTGGTGTGTAGTGTTATGTCCCTCACACTACCTTGTTCTACACGAGCGTGGTGTTATGTCCTTCATACTACCTTGTTCTACACGAGCGTGATGTTATGTCCCTCACACTACCTTGTTCTACACGAGCGTGGTGTTATGTCACTCACACTACCTTGTTCTACATGAGCGTGGTGTTATGTCCTTCACACTACCTTGTTCTACATGAGCGTGGTGTTATTTCCTTCATACTACCTTGTTCTACATGAGCGTGGTGTTATGTCCTTCACACTACCTTGTTCTACACGAGCGTGGTGTTATGTCCCTCATAC
>CABFOV010010790.1:0-15241 GCA_902141375.1 Timema poppense
TATAATTAAGCCCACAATACATTTGAGACACTTATATCTATTGTGACCTGCGCTTAAAAGGCTATTATTAATCTCAAAATATGTTTGAGATACATATCTGCTGTTATCTACGTTTAATAGGGTATAATTAAACCCACAATACATTTTATACACTTATACCTGTTGTGACCTGCGTTTGAAAGGATATAATTAAGCCCACAATACATTTGAGACACTTATACCTGTGGTGACCTGCGTTTAAAAGGGTATCATTAATCCCATAATACATTTTAGACACTTATACCTGTTGTTACCTGCGTTTAAAAGGGTATAATTAATTCCACAATACATTTGAGACGCTTATACCTGTCGTGACTTGCGTGTAAAAGGAAAGGGTATCATTAATCCTAAAATATATTTGAAACATTTATACCTGTTGTGACCTGCGTTTAAAAGGGTATCATTAATTCCACAATACATTCAGACACTTATACCTGTTGTGAACTGCGTTTGAAAGGGTATTATTAATCCCACAATACATTTTAGACACTTATACCTGTTGTGACCTGCGTTTAAAAGGGTATCATTAACACCACAATATATTTGAGACACGTATACCTGTTGTGACCTGCGTATAAAAGGGTATCATTAATCCCACAATATATTTGAAACACTTATACCTGTTGTGACCTGCGTGTAAAAGGGTATCATTAATCCCAAAATACATTTTAGACACTTATACCTGTTGTAACCGGCGTTTGAAAGGGTATAATTAATCCCATATTACAGTTGGGCTACAAGTTCCTTTTTGGGAAATGTAAACAAGGCGTACTGGTGTACTAACTTGACCCCGGCTGTTGGGGTGCTTCTATTAAGGATGGTTGTAGATGTTTTCTTAAGCTGGACAAAAAACCGCAATTGATGCTTAGTATGACAGAACAAAATCTAAAGCTAATCTAACATAGTTTAAGATAACCCAACCTAGCCTAATATAACCTAACCTAAACAAGTCTATAAGGTAAAAATATTTTAAGGCAAAATTCACATCTACACGGAGGTATATTATAGTCCTCCTGGTCAGTGATCGTATCCCAACTAAGCCATGACGGTAATCCTCTTGGTCAATGATCGTAGCCCAACTAAGCTATGACGTTAATCCTCCTGAGACATAATAATTTGTTAAATCACACGGAAATGGTTAGTGACCGTGGCCCAACTAAGCTGTGACGATAATCCTCCTGGTCAGTGATCGTAGCCCAACTAAGCTATGAAGATAATCCTCCTTGTCAGTAACCATGGTCCAACTAAGCTATGACGATAACCCTCCTGGCCAGTGATCGTGGCCCAACTAAGCTATAAATGATTGTGGACCAACTAAGCTATGACTATAATCCTCCTGGCCATTGATCGTGGCCCAACTAAGCTATAGTGATAATCCTCCTGGTAAGTGACTATGGCCCAACTAAGCTATGAAGATAATTTTCCTGAGGACCGGATATCTCCGGAAACAAACGATTGACGGAATAAAACAGTGAGGCCAGCTGACTGGCCGGTCAGTCTGAGAAAGAACTGCTGGCTCTAATAAATAAGAGCTGCCATCTCAACTATTATTAACGGTATACTTGTTGCAGAAGTTTCTTATTATAAACATTTGTTTTACCTTTATTTTTTTCTTATTTTCTTTATTCCCTTTTTAATTCTAGGGAAGCATTGCGGATATATACATTGAATAAACGCCCATGACTTCATAGATATTCTCCTACAAAGATGAAGCTAAATTCAACAGGGCCATTCAAACAAATGTACCACAATCTTATAGAAGCTTCTTGTGTCGTGGCACTGGAGATAGCAAAGCAGAAATAATCACATATAATTGGGGAAAGTTTTAATCAAACCTTGCGCTCTAAAAATGTTGTAAATTATGTAGTTAAATGGACTGGAGAAAAACTTGCTGCTGTTTTATTATCAAACGGTACTGTTCAAAGGAAAATCAGTGAAATGGCCTTTGCTATCAAGGATAAAGTTGTGCAGGAGATAAAGTCTGCAGCATATGGCATTTTTCAATTCAACTTGTTGAATCAACCAGATATGGCATCGTGTTCCCATTAATTTTGCTGGTGTTTGCAATATATATTCACACTGGTTCATTTAAAGAGAAGTTTATTTTCTTATTCTCTTTTTTAAATTACTATCAAGGCCTCAGATATTCTGGAAAAGATTTAATCTTTCTTTGGATTAGAAAATGATTCTTTTCTGGGATATTGTCTGTGTATGCTGTACAGATAGAGAAGCATCTAGGTTTGGGGACAAAACCTGGATTTCAAGTTAGTGTTATAAAGGAAGCTCCAAAGATGAAATACATTCATTTTATGATCCAACTTCAGGCACTGGCCTCAAAAACACTTTCAGCTCCACTAAATATGTTTTTGATCGTTTAATTAAATTTCTGATTTTTTCCCAGAAGTAGCTCTCAACTCATGTATTTTTAAGCAGCTTTGTATTGACATAGATGCAATATATTATTTGCTTCTTTTCCACACCATTTTTCGATTTATCTCAAGATAAAATGTAGTTGAGAAAGTATTTGAGCTTAGAGATGAGCTAGATTATGTTTTGTCGTTCAGAGTAAGATAGAATTTTTGTCCTGGTTGGATGACGATGAAACGATCGTGTGTCTCGTATATTTGGTTTAAATTGTTGATCGGTTGAATAAACTTAATTTATATGTAAGAAAAACACATAACAATATTTGAGAAACTGTCACCAGTGATGACCAATTGCCTTAAGAATTTGCCAGAAATGAATTTTTCCCGCATTTGACAGCATTGGAAAATAAATTCATCTATATTTTCCTGAATTCAGTGATGAAGAGATGGATTTAGTGAGAAATACATTCAAATTGTCTGGTGAAAATGTTGCTGATAATTGCCACGAAACATTTCTGGAGCTGAAGACTGATTCGAGAGACTAGATTTCTTTAAGGAGTATCAAAATTAATATATAAGGTAAGATCAATAAGATCAATTAATAATTAATACTTATTGATTTCACAATATATATCTAATAATAACCTCAACTCTTACATTATTTCGTCTCACACCTCCTTGCTGTTTTTTCGTCATCTATGACTTTCCATATTTTCTAGACTATTATAACCTTAGTTTTCATTTACACAACCGTTCTCATTATTTAATCAGTTTGATTCTGGTATTCACTGGAGCAACTCACACAGGCACAGTTAAATGGTAAATATGTTATTTCATTTTTATATTGGTAATTACATAGTTAATTCCCAACAATTGTCATTGTTTCTCTTACTTGGCTAACACCTAGTTACTTGCACCATGACTTATGCATAATTTTCTTTTATTTAGTCCTGAGGATGGCGCCTTAGATGTGCCGAAACATGTAGAATTCTAAAGGCTGTCTCTTCGATGCCTAAAAAGGAGCAAGGTAATTTTCAAATAAGATAATAGATTTCAATCAACTGTTATATAACTCAATATTTATTCAATTTTCAAAAATATTTTCAATTTTTCTGAGTAATTCTTTTCAATTATATTACAACCAAACATTAGTCCTCTAGCCATTTACTATTTATCTATATAGTTTAATTAAGTTAAATTGTTTGGGGTTTTTTTTGTCGTTTATATTTTACTTTTTATCATGTATGTGATCTTGACTCACATTTTTAATGTGTTATTTTAATAATGTTCTGATATCTTTAATCATATGCGTATTAATCAGTAAATTATTCAATTTTAATTATTCTATATAGACTTACTATGATAAAACTTTGTAATTTCACAAAAATTCTTTCTCACTTATACTTAATTATACTAAATACTTTCATATTGAATTATTTAAAGATAATTTAGTGTATTTTGTTTAGTTCGAGGTAAAATGATGAAAAATAGCCTGACATCTCATGTAGGAAACCTGTCTACTATGTTACTGTTGTTGTGCGGATAGCAGGTTCCCTGCGTGGAGGGGCACTACAATTTTGTGTTTTGTGTGCCTTTTGAGGATTTTGTGAACTTGGACGAGAGCTTAGCAAATTGCGGTGAAGTTAGAGATGCATAAATTGTTGTTGATGTTGTTAACCATACAAATGACAGTGCATCTTCAGACTAAGAAGAAGGAGAGACGGAATTTCCATAGAATCCGATCCCAGCATCTACAGAGTCCATGGACCACATCTTCAGATGAAGAAGGAGAAGAGACGNGAATTTCCATAGAATCCGATCCCAGCATCTACAGAGTCCATGGACCACATCTTCAGATGAAGAAGGAGAAGAGACGGAATTTCCATAGAATCCGATCCCAACATCTACAGAGTCCATGGACCACATCTTCATATCAAGAAGGAGAAGAGACGGAATTTCCTTAGAATCCGATCCCAACATCTACAGAGTCCATGGACCACATCTTCAGATGAAGAAGGAGAAGAGACGGAATTTCCAGAGAATCCGATCTCAACATCTACAGAGTCCATGGACCACATCGAAGAGTTGAGATGGTTTGTTGAGAGACGACCTAATGTAAGCCCTCTATTTTCATGGAGCTCAATAAACTAGATGAGCTTATTCCAACTTAGAGTATTAACTCCAAAAACAATCAAAATTTTATAGATTAAAAAAAACCGTAAAACTAGTATTCTGTACTGGATTATACAAGTGTACATATTGCTATGGATAATCTAAGAATAAAATGATACGTACACACTACTGTGTTTTACTTCACTGAATTGATATTTGAAGTTCTTTTCTGGTCAAAATAAAAACTTACCTAATTCGAATTTTTATATAATTCAAAACAGATAAGGAAAGAACTTGTATACTCCATTCACGGTAGGAATTACTCTCTGGAAGGTCTTTTTTCCTACCAATATCCTACTATATAATAGATTTCTGGAGAATTTCCATAGAATCCGATCCCAGCATCTACAGAGTCCATGGACCACATCTTCAGATGAAGAAGGAGAAGAGACGGAATTTCCATAGAATCCGATCCCAACATCTACAGAGTCCATGGACCACATCTTCATATCAAGAAGGAGAAGAGACGGAATTTCCTTAGAATCCGATCCCAACATCTACAGAGTCCATGGACCACATCTTCAGATGAAGAAGGAGAAGAGACGGAATTTCCAGAGAATCCGATCTCAACATCTACAGAGTCCATGGACCACATCGAAGAGTTGAGATGGTTTGTTGAGAGACGACCTAATGTAAGCCCTCTATTTTCATGGAGCTCAATAAACTAGATGAGCTTATTCCAACTTAGAGTATTAACTCCAAAAACAATCAAAATTTTATAGATTAAAAAAAACCGTAAAACTAGTATTCTGTACTGGATTATACAAGTGTACATATTGCTATGGATAATCTAAGAATAAAATGATACGTACACACTACTGTGTTTTACTTCACTGAATTGATATTTGAAGTTCTTTTCTGGTCAAAATAAAAACTTACCTAATTCGAATTTTTATATAATTCAAAACAGATAAGGAAAGAACTTGTATACTCCATTCACGGTAGGAATTACTCTCTGGAAGGTCTTTTTTCCTACCAATATCCTACTATATAATAGATTTCTGGTAGGGAAAAAGGCCTTTCAGAAAACAATTCCTACAGTGAACGGACTTTTATGTGACCGTGCCTTAAAAACCTGGAATAGCTAGTTTCCTACACTACTATACTTTTACTCTACATCTACGTCATGGGCATTGTAATTTCTTTTAGCTCATACAGATCTCACGACTGCTGAGCTTTAAGAATCCACTGCTCGGTTGCTTACTGGACAGCTAATCTCCTTATTCGTTCCAGTGGTACTCAACTGAGTTTAATTAGCACAGTTCAAACAATGGACAGTCTAGTTTCATAATATGCAGTCCTTAAAAATAACAACATTTTAATCTAAAATTCAAATGCAAACTTGTATTTTAATGTAGAGGGTGATGTATTTCATCTATTAGTTGAAAGATTCTGCTGGTATAAGATAAAAGGTAACATCAAGATAGTGTTTATAAATTTAATCAGTATCTTTATTTTGTCCGTATTCCGTTTAAACTTAAATAACAGTTTACACATTAGCTTGCTACGTGAGAAAACAACCTAATCATAATGCGTATGACTTATTCAGCTAATTTTGGAGTTTTAATTGAAGATTTATATAACCTAAATTAAAAATTTCTGAATCATCTTTAACATTCAAATCGTTTAGAATTGGTTGAATTTCATTTGTAGGTAAATGGATGTAATTAATAAAATGTATAAAGGATTAAACACTAATTTATAAACTGAATTTTCATAAGATTTTATTAAAGTAGTGCTTGAAAACGTCAGAAATTCAGTTCAGGTGGAGCACACTATTGCTATCCACATTTTATTTACATGGTTCATGATATCACTCGTTTTAGACTAGTGATGAATTTCTTTTAAATATATACCTACAATTCAACATTTCAGCCTTCTGTCAGTAAAGTTGTATTTTTTTTTTAAATTTCTTTGTTGATATCTTGTTGAGTTGTAATATTTTCAACGTCGTTTCCTTGAAGCTGTGAAATTAAGTTGTTCAAATATTCAAATAATATATCAACCAAATATGACAGAGTGATGCAACTTTTAATTTGTAAGACTTTTCTACTGTTTCAGGCAATTCATGAAACGTCCACTCGTACAGTTCTCATTGTACTTACATTTGGCAGCATAAAGCCTTGTCAATTCGATGGTGTCTGCAGATATGATATGTATGATAGATCGTGATCTTAATTGATCATTCATTTGTAGCTGACTATTCCCGCACTTTTATTACAGATTCTGCCTTAAAATACGAGTGAAGAAGTGCCCTAAACAAAGGACGATTCCTTGATAGCTCAGTAGTTAGAGCATTGGCGTACTAAGCCAAAGGTCCTGGGTTCAATTCCCGTGTCCAGGTGTCGTTTTTCAATTAAAGGAATATTATATTTAAATGCACCAATAATCGTAAATTATCAAATATAAAGCTTTGATATATAATGCAGCATATATTAAGGTTGAATTATACTCCTGGATATCTCAGTGGTAGAGGAGCATTGTCATGCTAAGCCGAAATACCAGTTTTATATTTCCATGGCAAATTAATTGTACATATCTGTATCGGTAAGAGTTCAACTAGGAAACTTCACGATCAGTTTTTTTGGGTACTCTTTGCCTATAGCGATTGCCTCGAGTGGGAGATTATCTCTGCAATCCGCGATCCACCTTTTTACTAGTGATAGATTTTATTTCAGAAGCACCTCCTGCAGCGTCAACTAAGGTAGATATCAGAGGAAGTATAAATATAAATCCTCTCTTCCTGCTCCTCTCCTTCTCTGTACTACGTTGAACAGTACGTCGTCTATTCACAACTCATTGCTGTCATTGACCTTTCACTAGACGAGCCTCCTTCTTGACTTAGTCTTCATTGCGTTAGTTACGACCAACGCAGCAGCTTTCTCTTTCAAATCTGAACAGGATGCATTGACTCGTTTCCAAGCTTTCTCAACAAGATTACGAACGGCATTATGTCTCCCTGCAAGATCTATCACTTGAGAGAATGTAATATTTAGCTCTTTATAAGCCTGATCTATATCATGCATTACTGGATCACCTCCTTACGAATTTTTTCCTAAATTTTACCTGGACCGCAGTACTGATAACTAGGTACCTAAACCTCGAATGTTAGTTTATTAATGAGCTTATTAGATATCCCACTGATTTAATTCTTTATGATACGTAATAAAGAGGTTTAAATATGCATGCTAGATATATAAAAGTACTAGATATCATGAGTCTCGTGAAACAGACGTGATAATGACCAGGATGTAGGCAAGACACTTCCTCCGAGATAGGGTAAGCTGCTACCAGATATTATACGTTGCATCATATGTGGACATCAACATTTTTGGAAGAAAAACTCAAATGTCAGCCTGCTGGAAGGACTGAATGGTTTAAGGTACAAGAGCATGCACGTCTACTTTATAGCATTGTACCAAATTAAGCACCAGTGCTTACCTCAGGTGATCTCACTCGTGAATATGATGGAGTACTTTCCATACTCTGACAACTATGAAATATGTCCACCGACTGAGGCAAAATCTGACTTTCTTTTCAACTTTGATGATATTGCTTGTGAGCGTCAATAAAACATAACATTCTATTCCAGTAATGGCAGAAAGAGCTATAGACCGGTTCTATCTATGTCAGACTAAACTCTCGGATACCCATACTTTTCAGAATGGATGACATGAACCTCAGACATTTTTTGTGATGATCATGTGAATAAAGATATGATATTTCAGAAGTTTAAATAGACGTGTCCGTTATCCCGGAAGAACCAACATTATTTGTTTGTGTTAAGTAAATGATGGTCAGGACAGGAGAGGGATCTTATCTTATTATCACATACAGCTTCTCAGCTAAGATACAACGTCGTGTAATCCATATAAAAATCTGGTCATTGTTGGTCATCTGGTCACAGTTGTTTTCTCGCATTGCTTAAGGACACATTTTGTCAAAATTACTAAAATGACTTTTGACAACAGACTTAAGGCCCAATATTTACACCGGTTTTGTAAAAAAAGTTATTTTATTTTTCGCTATTAAATAGGGCTAATATTGTTGTTTTATATAGAAGCATACTCTTTTCATTTTCCTTGTGTATTAAAAACAATTGTGAGTTAAAAAAATAATAATAATGGCAATATGTATATATACATATATATTTGTTTGAATGTGCCTACCTCAGTATTTTAGATTTTCAACGTGACTCATATGATCAGACGAGTCTGACACCCCTGAACTAGGTGGTATCACAGATTGAGCGCAAATATTCGCTGTAGACTGGTTGGTTGCACGTGTCTTCCTGTCTCTCGTGCCGGCCAATTCATATTCTCTGGAGTATGGGTGTGACAATCCACGCACGCACACACACACACACACACACACACACACACACACACACGTCACGTCATGAATCCTTCTAGACCAGAGTTCCTGTACTCATTGAGTGGAGGGACACATCGAGATATTGAAAGTACCTGGTGATCAAAAAAGATACATATATATCATGTTTAGGCCTATATTCTATATTATATAGATTATATTATATATGTATATATATTTATAAATCTACGTATATCTAGTATGTATATATATTTATTTGTATACATACATCTATATCCACATACATAATAGATGTATATATCATATATGTTTATATTGTATATATGTTTATACATGAATATATATATAGAGAGAGAGAGAGAGAGAGAGAGAGATTATGATCTTTTAAGGAAGCAGACACTAAGCAATAATAATAAGCAACAGAATTGATTGGTTTGGGTATGTATTGGGAAGAAAGAAAGCAATTTGTAAAACAAGTGTACCTAGTAAGACCATAGGGAAGTAGGCCACTGGGAGACCGAAGCTCAGATGGGGTGATAGAGTAAGGAGTGACCCAGTAGTACTAGATGCAGATGAGACTAGAATGGTCGACAGAAATCGTGGAAGAGCTAAAGAATGAGGCTATGAATAGACTGCAGCTCAGATGGTGAACTAGCTAATGTTATATAGTCTATATTTATATCTATTATGAGGTTAATTATTTAGTAACAATTTAAACTAGTAATAACGGTATTATATTGAAATTAGGAAAATAAGACAGTCAAGAAATGCATTCTATTACTCGGCCAGTAAGTTGTTGACATCTCGCCTTCTGTAAAGGAATGTCAAACTCAGAATATACCAAACACAATAATGTTATCGGTTGCTCTTTATGGGTGTGAAATGAGGTAAATTATCTTACACGAAGAAAACAAATTGGGCTGTTCGAAAACAAAATGCTTAGGAAGATATTTCGTCCATATGGGATGAATGAAGATACTGGGGAGTGGAGGAGGCTATATAATCATGATTTACAGACCCTGTACTCATCACAAGACTTTTTAGAATAATCAAGTCTCGTAGATTATGGTGGGTAGGAAATTCAGGATGAATGGGAGCGTCTATAAGCTTATTCGAGTTACTGACTGGCAAACTTAATGGGAAGAGACCATTGGGGAGACCTAGACGCATATGGGAGAATAACATTAGAATAGACCAGAAACAAATAGACTGTAATAAGGTGGAGTGGATAGAAATAACTCAAGATAGGGATAAGGTGTAATGTGGTGGACTGGATAGAACTATCTCAAGATAGTGATAGGTGGAGTACCTTTGTAAGTGGGACAATGAACTTTCAAATTCCTAATACCACAGAGTAAGTATTTATTCACATACATATACACAAATAAATACATATATATACATACAAAATGTTTAGAGCTTATAGCCATAGCTAAACACGAGAGTATATCTAAGCTGTGCAATCAACATAGATACCCTCCTTCCAAATCGGAAACGTTCCTCAGACCCTCCGATTAGCAGACACGTTAGGGAAACGCAGCTAGTGAGTGCTTATGGACCAACTGCACAGTATACACCACAGTATGTTTACATTGCATGTATCCAATACCACCGCTGACGTCATATGGGGGTTTATGTATGTAGGGTTTTTTGTGTACTGCATACAGGAGCACCATCATTTCGGTATCCGTCATTTAAATTATTTTCTATGTCATTTTTGTCAAAGTTCACTCCGTATACCACATTCGGGCCGCGGGACCTAGTTTGATGACCCTTGTTCATAAAACAGTTGTTCCCAACCTTTTCCATATCGGGGACCTCCTTACGCTAAAGAAAATTCGTCGCAACCCCCTTAATAACACTCGCCAAATTAATTGAAATTAAAAACCTATGTACACATTTACAATGTGCTAAGTAACCAATTTAATATTGATAAAAGAACAAACATGTTTATTCTGACAGTAATGGAATTAAAAAGATTTTTAAAGTATATTGTTAGTAGCGAATATTTTTATATGATGTGAAAATACAAATAAAAAACTAATATGGATTATTTATCTTCAAGCAAAAATCTTCTTGCAGGTCAATCATCTCCATTTGGATTAAAGGTTTCGAAAGGATGAACAGCTTTGCAGTTACATCAGTCCATTCTCTCGTTGGAGAAACTTCATAAGGATTTTTTTTTTAACTGCGACAGTTTTCCTATCCCTGCAAAGTCTTGGAATCTTTTCTGAAAATTCCTTCCTTAGATCTGACACAAAACTTGTGAACAAAGCAGTGTCTGTTTCGGAATTCTTCTTTCTGTATTTGTCGTTGGAAAATAAATAAATAATTCACTTACAATATCTTGTTCAAATATATACAGCCTGCAACGAGAAGCAGATACTCTTTGTCTCAGATAACATAGTAACTTCCCGTTCTTTGCAACTCGATATTTAGTGAATTTAAATATTTGAGGATGTATTTCAGGAAAGCTACAGCTGAATCATCTCTTCTCCTATTTGATAGAAGATGAGACTAATACATTTAAATACATACTTAAAGAAGGAGGGGAAGAGAGATATACTAGTTTAACAAATCACTTTATTTACATTTAAACAAGTAGATAGAATTATTATACATATGGTTTTACAAGATATTAAACAAGACAGTCCTTTGTTTATTAATATATTTTAAATCAGTTACTTTTGATATAGTTATCGCAATAGAAACCATTTGAATGAAACACCTAGGTTATACCTGCAATCAACATAAGTAAGGTAGAGTCTATATTACGAGTGGGAGTAGCTCGTTAAAGTATAACTATCATGCATTCCGATACGAAGGTGCGTCTGCCCCAACACAACGGCAATTTAAATAGGAAGCAAATACTACTTTAAGGTTAAGCATCAACACATAACATCTATCCAGCCTAGCGATTACTATACTTACACCTGAAAGGCGTTTACATGAATAATAGTTAATAATACTCAATTCAAGAAAGTCCTAATTTAAAGAGTTACAACGTTGATAGTTAAATGAGCTAACTAGTATAGGTTAACCCAATAGTGAATTACGAAATACAAAGAATACGCTTCTAGGAGAAGAACTGTAGGTTTACAAATAATTAATGGCGAGCTACCAGGAATCTAGCCTTGTCGTTCAATAGTATATTTAACATTCTACACATGTCTGGACACACTAGATCTAGTGTAAACAGTTAAACATTAACTAATTAAAAACGGTGCCTGAAGGGGGCTGGACAAAATAAACTACTTAGGTCTAGTAGCGCACCCACAGGTTGAGTACTGTAGAAAATTACACCATAAGAAATTTTATAAACTGGTATCAGTCAAATACCCAACTATGTCATGGAACAAAGCGATAGGTAGTCTGATTTACACCATAATATGATCCTAAGCATTAAGTTAGCCGGAACATGGTTTCACAGTTTGGAGCTATTTGCTATTGCCTAGTTATTTACGACTATGTCAGATGGACATAGAAAAATAAATAAATATCTCTAACATTCAAAACTATGCCTTATGGGCATAGAAAAACAAATCAGAAACTCTGACATACAAAAAACTATGTCAAGTAGACATAGAAACAAAGAGTAACAACTTTATCAAAGATTACTAATACAAATACTCATAGTGACATACGTAGATACACCTGTAGCGTGGAGGAGATACAGATGCCGCACAAATCGTGATCACCAGTAGCTTGGTTCGCTGATCCTTGCTTGACGTCCAGGCTGTTACTCCGACGAATCATTATAATTGAATACAAAATGTGAAGCGAGGGATGGCTGTTTTATACACACACACAAAACTGACGTCTTCGGAAAGGGCGTCCACCAGGACAAGGGAGGCGGTGAGTTTGTAGAATTTCACAGAAAGACAACTAGCGCTAGTAGACGGTGCTGAATACAACACAGAGAAGCAACTCAGCCATTTAATCGAAATGGGACCAGCGAGTAAGTTTTCCTTTTGTTGAACCTCCAGGAACAATCAGACTGGGGCACTTTCTTCTAGTTTGGGCGTTTCTAGAAACATGATTTCACCATGCCAGACATTATTAGAATTTATTAGTTCTGGTATTTATCGTGTTGATCATATATATGGTATTTTGAGTGTACGTATTAATACGTTATTCAACACGCCACACAGCTAGCACATTGCACTCCTTTGTTAATAAATCCTAGTACTTGCCATTTTTAGTGAAAAACATTGCATTATATTCGGTTCAAAACGGTAAGGCAGATATCCAGCGAGTTAATATAAGATATTTTGGCGGTCCAGGTTTCTGCCCTTTGTGGTCCGGATTCGGGCCATGGTCTACCAGTTGCCTACCTCTGTTCTAGACGGTTGTTCAGGTGTGTCCAACTTGTTTTAACATAAGGGTAATATTGAAAATGGAAAATATTGGAGGTGTCATGCATCAGAAATGTAATATTATCACCATTTTTAAAAGCCAGCGTAGACCAGGCGCTATACTATATTATTGTGTTTAGATGGGATATTATGGCTAGCGATAATATATGAACATTCGCACAATAGCTACTATAAAATATGCTGTTTTTCCCTTGACACTCTCTTGCAAGATGGACAAGATAACGGGCACAGAAGCATTGCTCTTATTAACAATGTCTTTACAAAAGTCAAAGAGAAAATGGATGCATGACATTAACACTCTAAGGGAAGAATTAGAAGAGTTCCACCATTTATTTGAAAATCTAAAAGAGTTCCGTAATTATTTTCTTTTAGCGGAACCGCGGGTTGAAGATACTTTGCAGCTCATACAAGAGGACATAGAGAAGAATGACACTAACTACAGAAATGCTTGCAGATTGTTTAAGGTTAACTTTATTAGTATGTATAAGTTTATTTTAATGTTTTCTCTTGCATTTAATTATGAATATGTTTCATACGAGTACATGTTTATATTAATGACAAGACGTGTATTAATAACATCTTGTGAATGTGTGGAATGCCAAGCCTCCACCGTGGTTTGGATCCCACGTTAAACTGTAGGTCCTCTATTTCATCTCACAATATTCCTACCATTACACATTAGCGTAAGTGCGCATAGCCCGAACGGATAGTAAGACGCGGTGCTAATAATAATAATAATAATAATAATAATAATAATAATAATAATAATAATAATAAATTTGGATTAGTCTTTGCTTATGTTTGTTAACTTTATATAACTATAAACTTAAATGTGTTGCGTCACTTGTTGATGCAGATGGATCAGCCTGCTGATGAATGATGCTAAGATTACTTGCCTCATTTGATAGTTTGCTTATGCTTGCTGATTCTCATGAGTAATGAGTAGTACCGGTAGCCTCACGTCTAGTTAATGATACTTTTTTGACCTATGACCCTAAATATACAAAATACGTGGACCTAGAGGCTTTAGATAAAAGTGCAATCCCATAAATTTAAAAAAATGCATACATATTCTAGAAATCTAAACAATATTAACTTGACCAATAGGCTATTTGAATAAATATTACATAGATACTTTCCCACCACTAATTTTATTTGAGCCTAGCTTCTATTGAAAGTGTTTAAAATAAAAATGCGTGATTAAAATAAGTAAATAAACACCCTAACCATAGACATAAATGATAATAGTTTGTTTTTTCTGCTCAGCTCTGGAATAAACGTAATAGGAACAATCTTCATGACTAAATGGAAGATTGGCTTGACTTTGTCTCTGTTTTAACCAAAGCCATCTCTATTTTATACTGAATAGTAGTTCCAACATGAAGTGCATAGTATGAATTACGCGCAGGTATCCCAAGAGCCAGAGTACACGCAACGCACTCTGGAGAATTGTTGGAATAATTCATTAAAACAGTTGAGTTGAGGGGAGGGTGGTGTTGGGGCGGGAAAGCGTGTCAATAGCTGGTAAAATATAAGCCACATTATCTTACGTCACCACCGACAGGACAATGGCATGAGTTTATAGCGCATTGTGATGTAAAGCAAGTAAAAAAAATGTTTATTACAACAGCATATAGCCAAAAGAACTGGATTATTTTTTCTCTGCGTAAGTGTGATGAGTAGTGGATGAATTGACAGTTCTGGGCCACTTTCTCCCATAAGGTTTAACATTGATCCTCACCGCACCTCGTGAAGTGATCCTCACCGCACCTCGTGTAAGGAAGTTCACTTTCTCCTGGATTCCCGATGCTAGTGTCTCCTGGTGGTGAGGGAGAGTAGTAATGTTAGTAGTGATACTGACCGGGTAGTACAGCGCTCTGATTGGCCGGATTTGGTCACGTGACCCCGCCTCCTGCTCTCTGATTGTCTGTTGGTTTTCCCCCTCCCCTTCCCCCC